>JAECUM010023567.1:0-18626 GCA_016617855.1 Megalonaias nervosa
TTAAATCACACATACGTAAATAAGATACATGAAGGTGGATTAATATTTGAAAGAATAGGTAAATATGTATGTTGCCTTATAATCAATAGAAACGAAGAAGCATGTGGTAAAACTTGAAGTACCTAAGACATTTTTATTCGTTGAGTGTATACACATTCAACGATCATTATGCAATGTTATCTTCCAGTCTTTGTGCGCATTAATCGCTTAATTAAGATAAAGTATTATGTTGCATATTATTAAAACCAGAACGTATTCGGCCAGTAAAATAAAAGTACTGAGTACAAGAAGCTATTATTCAAAGAATTGGAGGCGAATTCCGGTTCATAGGATTGAGAAGATTATGTATTAAGTAATATCCATGCATAAAATTGTTCCCCTTAACAGCAAACTGGCTTATGACAAACATCAGGTAGTCCGTAAAAAAACACTAGTTAAGAGAATCATAAAATGTCGTATTCGTACCGCATAGTCAAACATATCGAGTAGCTCTGATGAGATAATAACGAGTTAATGAAATGTGGATAATTGTGAGAATGAGAAACCAATCCGTATAAAATGCATCATGTTATGCATCGACTATGCCATGAAACATTTTATGCAGTGGGTAAGGATAGTTATGAAGAGATCGAATGAGCTTATTGTTAACAAAATCAGTACAGACTACTTACAGGGTGAACTCGTTGACTGTTTATGAGACACCGGACAATGTAGGGTCAATGCGTTCGGCTAGAATAGCGCACGACAAGTGGAGAATTGTATTTAGCGTCACCTGTTTGCAAATTTTGAAGAAGACCAGCTGCCATTCTCAGTTTTGAAAATAATGCTCAGAACTATATATTTTTCTCAGATTTGATTCTTAGTATGTCTTCTGCGTTAAAAGTCGTACATTTTTCGAGGTGGTTGTTGCACAATTTACCTCTTTTGGCATAATACATTTCTCATCATATGGCACTTCAATTAGGGATCGTTTCACTAACACTGGCGTAATTTACGCACAAAAAGTAAGAATTTACGCACTTCGTAACTTAAGCAAAGTGAGCGTTTCTCGAACGTGTGCGCAAATCCGATACATCGTCGCAACTTACGCACCTGCCGAATGTTGGTTACTTTTACTCTTCATCGATAGGAGACCATAAAGATGTCCTAGTAATGTAAACTTCCGGCGCGAACTTGACAGATCACAATCTTAGCTTCACATACAACAAGAATGGCAGAAGGAGATGCACAATCGAATAATTGGTCGGAGGTGGAAATTAATTGCCTGACAGATGCAATTACTGAAAATTATCACAAACCTTTTGGAAGTCATAACGCCGGAATTTCTGAGCGCACAAAAAAGGAGGTTTGAGTTAAAATTGTCAATTCGTAAGTATTGTTTTAATCTTATAATTTTCTTTCACTTCGCATATGATTCAAAAACCATAGAGAAAACAAGCATGTTCCTATTCATTACACCTTCGCCCCGCTCTTGATACATTATGACAATAATTATCATTTAAATACCATTCCAAAAATGATCTTATGAATACATGGATTTTAATTATACAAACAATTACAATCAATATATACCTGTTCCTTGATACTAAGTGTTTGACAACAGTGAGAATGAAATTCTTTGGTCACAATGCTGATCAATTTCTCGGTAAATAATTTGTTACGATGAGAATATTATCAAAATTATAACAAGTGAAAATAACCTAATTCATGGACTAACACAAATAATATGATTCTTATATCTATGTCTACATAACAGAGGATGTTTTACATATATTTCACAAAAAGAGATTAAAAAAAATACCTTCACCAGATTTAATTCAAATTTTGTTATGTATCACAATAAATTAATATAAATTTTCGACAAAACTTTTCCTGCTTCCAATGCTAATATGTTATAGCTTCTAACAATATTGACACAAACACACACTCATTGCAAAGGTAGCCATTCTACAGACCACAGTGGGCTGCATTTATTTGAAGCATTGCTTTAAAAAATTATGTTACTTAAAATATTCATGTTTGATTCTTGACATTGCTTACATATGAAATTTTCATTGATATTGTCCATATTAATTTATTTTTCTAGAGTAAATGCCTGTGGAATTACCATCAGAACATTAAAACAAGTTAAGAAGAAATGGTCAAATCTGAAGCAGTCTGCAAAGAAGAAGTAAATAGAGAGAACAAATAGTATTACATTGACTACAGGTGGTCCTTTGAAAAAGGGACTAAGAGATTATGAAGAAAAGGTGATCACCTTTCACAGAAAGTTCATCAAATGTGCAGGGGCTATAGATGAGACATTTACGTTTTCAATAGCAAGCATGATGTTTTATTTTACAATCAATTGCAATTCATAAATTAAAACATTACCTCATTTGTCATGCTGGGATACTGTGATCATTATTGCATAACATTTTGTAAAATTTGATGAATATTATGTGATATATTTACTAGAGTACATGCTATTTGTTATGAAATTCATTTCCTTCCAAATGCCATCTATATAAATGTACACAAGTTCTCCTTAAACGTTATTAATAAATGCATCATCGAGTTAATCATTCTTTTAATACCCATAATATCATATATGCAGTACTTAATGTTAACTTCTATCATCATGTTTAATGAAACTAATACATATTAAGAACACCAAAGCAAGTAATGATATTTATCCAACTAATATGATTTGTTCATAATTAAGAAAAACTATAAACATAACATAAATGAAGGATAGTACATGTATGTAGCTTTTATGTTGATAAGTATTGTTTGCAATATAAGCAAATAAATATTATGAATGATCAGTAATAAATACATTTCAGATAGTGTCGGTATTAGGAGAGGCTCAGCTTCCATGAATAGCTGGTGCAATGGACACAATAGCAGTTTTAACAGGTATTTATGCACATACGAAATATGGCTAATTGTAGTGATATAAAGAAAGATATATTAACAGGACAGTGATATTCATAAATAATTCTTTTTCCCATCATCATCTCATTTCTTGAAATCGTTTGCTTTTAAAGTATACAGACATTAACATGAAACAATAACATGATTGTTACGTGTAGGCTCGTACAAAAGTAACAAAAGAAAACAGTGAAGCCAACAAGCTTTGTATATTTTAACAAAATAATTTATTTCCCTAGAAAACAATATAAAAATAGGAAATAGGACTTACGGTTTGTGAATATAATCTAAAAAATTATTCCTAAAGTTGAAAAAATATAAGTTCTATCACTAAACAGTTCTAATTGAATCCAGGTTCGAATCTCGATGAAATTCCAATATGGAAGGCGATGACGTCAGATGAGGTCGTTGTACAAATGGCAACAATTCCTCGTTGAATCACAATTTATAATGTTCCCGTTTAGAATTCCAGAATAAATTTCCACTGAATGTCTTTGTCCAAGTATTTTATAAAAAGAAGAAGCACTTGCATAGTTTTCTAGAGAATAAATTATTAAATCCCCCAAAAATAGATGAACCTCAAAACAAACTGGCTTCAACAATAAAACACCTTGAGCTATGAGGTGTAAAATGTACGACTGATCAATCTACTAGCAAAATGGCTGTTTTAAGCCTCGATTTTAGATCACATGATGGCTCACTAATTTGAACAGCGCACTAAAACGATGCCATTAGTACAATATTGAAAATGTATTTGAGTTCATTCATATTCATAAATTGTAAAGCCCATATGAATAAATTCTTAACCCATACCGTTAAAAACCATATGTACTCACCTCATATCACGTAAAGGAAGGGTATACAAATGTCTACGTCATATAATTGAAACACGTTGCAAAAAGAACCGAAGAGGTAAAACATACTTCAGGAAGAACAATACAAGATGCGTTATATTAGCCCTTATCTATTTTATACTGATGTGTCTGCAAGAGATATTAAAAATTATAAAAATATATAGTGTATGTAGCCGTTGTCAAATAGCATCATACATCTTAATGGTAAAGTTTCCTCATCAGTTTCTTGCTCACATTTATTCACGCAAGTAACAATCATGCAAGAACATTCCTTTACAATTTTGTAACTGTGAAAACGTGTTCCGATATATCTGATATAACTATTCTTCGATGTCTCCGACGCTTCACAAATATTGCTGCAAGAAATAAGATTGCAGCAATACCAGCACTCAACGTAGAGATCCATAAAGACATTGCATAGGAGCCAGAGCTATCTCGAATTCGCCCTGTATAAATAAATGAACGAAATAGGTAAATCAATGTCAGACAATTAAAGAAAAATGAGTGATCATTATGGAAATTAAATGTCAAATAATGTTATCTAGGTTAATTTTCTCATGTTTGCGAAGTTAGTATCATCAATTTAAATAAACAGTGTCAATTAGAAATGGTAGCATCTACAGTGACATTTTGACTCTGCAAATAATTTCCCTTCACGTTAATACTATCTTAGTGATTTTGTATATACAACAAGTGCATTATTGCGCTGATAACCGTAATTCATTGAGTCCTATACAGTGAAGATGTGCGTAAAAACGACTAGCAATCTGCTACACAGTTGTGCCTTATATGGAGAGGCATGTTGGATGCAATATTAAATGAGTATTATAAATAAACAATGATCTCTAGATATCATGTATATGCAACTTTCGTTTGTGAGTCTAAATTTTCAAAATGAATTCTTACTGCCGGATTATGAAATTATTAGTTGTTTGCTAGGTGCTTCCTAGCGCTATAAACCTTGGAAGTAACATAATGTGATTGCAACGTTTGAATGCTGCTAAATAATGAAACAAAAAATAGCGAAACAATTCTTATAATTGTAATAATTGCTAGGTGAAAGAAAATGATAACGTCAATTATACTTATACAAGATCTTGAGTAATCTTTAACGATTTGCGACCTGCCAGAAATTGACCACTCATGCTCTTGGTTGCTGAAAGCGATCTGATATAAAGATGTGTTTTCCTACGGACACATTCAATGCCATTTAGGTCCTATGTTATGAACAATCTATGAGATTATACAAATTTTAAATTATGTTTTATGTGACAGAGAAGAGCATTGCACGAAAATACACAACAACCTATATTTTGTTCGTGAATTTGGAAAGATTGGATCCTTACATGTGTAACACTAAAACATTTTGCCAAGGGTATCTGCACACGCATTTTGCATTTCATCATTGAAACCCCAAGGCAGGTTTTTGTGTACTATATGTTTCAGAATTTCATATTGTTCTAACAATTTAACACATCATATCATTATTCTAGCAACGTGAAACATCAGCTATAATGAGGATTGTTAGGTATGTATACCTAATTACGCATTGTTACATCGTTATTTATGTTCGAAATTAATGTCGAAGAATGAAATATGGCATTCATTGAATAGCATAGTGGTATATATTTCCTATCAAATGAACACTTGTGAAACATTAATGCGTATTCAGATAGTACTTACCGAAAATAGGTCCTACGACTACATTGCCAATTCCTGCCAACGAGAATAAAAACCCCATTCCAACTGGCATATGTTCAATGCCAAGAATTTTTAATGTACCGATGGGGAAGCTTGAAACTGTTGCACCAAATTCAAATCCAAAGAAGAAACTTGCAATGGCGATGGTACTAACGCCCTTTGCTAAATGCATGGTTGCAAACGATATGATTGACATGCACGCGTTAAGTAAGAGTATAGACATGATACCAGTTTTTGGTACTTGTTCAAGGACACCGAAGGAAATCCTTCCAAGCAAGTTTGATATACTGTGAATTAAATACGCCTGGGTTAGGTTTTCGTCACTTGATCCTTGATTCCTCATTATGTCTGTGAAAACTATTATAAATCCGTTGTGAGGCACATAAAGGAAAGCCGTGCCAATGCAAAATATAATGAAAATATTATGTGACAAAACTGGTCGACATTGCAATAAGAAGCGTTGTTTTCCACTCTTATTTGATAGTGATGGGAGCTTCTTTGAGATTCTACATTCTGTAGATTGCGGTATTTGCCAAAGAATTGTTAAAATGCAGCAGTTTAATAAGACAGCACCCATAATCAGAAACGTCCCTTTTAATCCGAAAGTTTCACCACATGCGGTAAGAATATAAGTGAATATTAGCCTGCCTAGAGCAGCCGCCGTTGACTGTATGGAAAGAGCAATTATTCTAGCATATCCTGTAAAATAATGACTCAGAATATTGTTTGTGCTTATCAGAACCACAGATGTTCCAATACCTGAAACAAGAATTAATTAAATTAATTCCATGGATTAAACGCTGAAGCAAAGTACTCAGGGTTGGGTCATTTAACATTATGACCTCGAAGACCAGAATATAGAGACCATTACAGATATACATTTATTTATTAATTCTATTTCTTTATCTTTCACTTATCAAATATTAAGAACGACTGGAGGATAACTTATGAATTCGATATAGATAATGGTGTTATTTCTGTAGCTGCCATTGATCGTCATCATTTTAATTTAATTATAGTAATTTTTGCGCTTTTGTCTCGATGATACTCCATGCTCTTAAATTTTATCTTACATTTTACTCATTTCATTAAGAATTACTGATAAGATCTAGGTTACTGTATTCCAGATAAGTCTAAGATCCACAACCACATCTGCGAACATGTTTTAACTCTCTAGGACTATGCATAGCGAGTACTTCATATGCATGGCGTGTCTGTACTTGTGTGTGATTTCTCTAATTGTCAGGTGGTATAACATCTGATATGTGTGATGAGTTCTCGCTTAGATCTTCATGTATACGTTTATTAAGGACTTCTGCACTGTGATTCTGAATCAATTTATCTCCTAAAACACTTTACACCTGGTTATGTGCTTCAAGTACAATTTAAATGGAGTCACATTCTGTTGTCATATATAACATGTTGTGACAAAGTTTGAAATCGCTAGAGGCTAGAATGTTGTATTGAGTGATCCGATCATGAGTCATCATACTCCTAATCATTCTGTATACAGATACGACAGCGGTAAGTATTATTAACTGTCCTTTATCCACCGTCACTAATCCTTCTGTATAATGTAATTTCATCCAGGTGAAACCAGCATCTATCACCATCGTAGTTGCATTGCTTGATTACTTTAATCGCCCTTATCAATGTTTAGCAATATGATTAGACAAACTTTGTTATTTTGTCTATTTTCAAACGTCTTTCTCGTAGCTCTTCCTTTGAAGGTAGCATTGGGACTTGGATACACTGCAACATAGACGAGCATCGGCTTTGCTGGATCTCAATCCAGTTCATGAAAGTCTTAAGTTTGGCTCCAAAAATAATATAAATGTACATTTATCAGAGCTTCCAATATGATAATAACTATTGTATGTCCATACCTGAATGTGGAGTATCGTGATTGCTTCATCCATTGTATACATAATTTATAAATTGTTATCTTCTATATCGTCATGATTGTACAATTATTATTTTGAACATGCATGCAATTACAAGGCTTTCCTTCGCAATATGGCTCTATGCTAGGTTCTCTGCAAGTTAGACCCAAACGGTATATGTATCCCTCTTTATTGTTTTAACATGCTGAGAGCTAATGCTTATATTATTTGTAACTTTTAGACTGTTCTTTTGTAAGTATTTGCGAATCATCGTAATTTATTCTGCAATATATTCTCTTTAGCTTTCGTTTTCCCAATAAAGCCAGAAGTAGCATTAACTGAGAAACCTAGATTATTGTTTTATTTTTCATGTTTCTCTTACCTGTCTCAGCATTAATGCTGATGGAGCAATACCGTGTAAAGCACCAGATATAAAGCGAGCTTGGTAACCTCACAATGTCTTGTATACAATTTCAATGAATCTATATTATCGACAGGTTCGTCCTCCGCCTCTTACACTTTTAATGTATCATCTTCTCGATCATTATTCATTCCTCTTGAATTTTGTAAACATCACTATGGCTTCGCACTATCCTGTTCAATTAAACATATGGTAGGAGTATTAACGTCGATATTATTATTATGTGTGATATGCGTCTTGCTTCGCTTGTTGTAGTTTGTTTGGCGATGATCTTTGGACCTCTGTGTCTTTAAAACAGGAAAAATACTTATAAATCCTTGCTATTTTGTACAGCTGATGTGGACTGCGTTAATTTGTTAACATTTTGAGACTGATTCGTGGAAGGTTTTATAGAGTTTGTTTTGATTTCATCGGTGTAATTCTGTCTAAAGTATTTTGCAGGTATTCTCCTTGCCCTTTTGGGTTTTCTCCGTTTATATCTCGTGTCTTTAAGTAGCTGTGGCTCTTACGTCTTTGGCATGGTTCAAACATCATGTTATCACCATTAAACTCTCGGTATTGTATACTTAACTGAATAGACCTGTTTGTTTTGCACTACTTTTACGATGGTTTATTATTCTGGTCTAGGACGTGATGATCTTGTTCATTTGAATTTGTTGTTCTATGTGCCTCGTTTATCTATCGCAAGTATATCTGAGGTGTTACTGGTATTTGTTTCGATTTACTGAAATCGACGGACGCTAGAACTAGCATGAACCTTGAATCCTCTCTTCAGTCTTTATGTGATGTATTTGAGTTCCTCGTGAAACAAACCATTTGTTGAATTTATTTAAACCATTAATTGATATTGCTCTGTTTATTCCACACGTCTTTTATCGTTACGCTTTAGAGGCTAGCATCGTACGGAACGTACACAGTTGCTACCGGGTGGATTTAATTGTTGTACTTCAGTGAATCTGAGTGATTGAATGTTTCACTATATTAATGTACAATAACATTCTCTTTCCATACCCCCCTCTCTCTCTTATACGATGGCAATGATGTCCTAAATATTAGACATCCATCGTTTATGTCGTCTAGCCTCTATTCCATTATAGTAGGTTGTCATGATGACATTTATACTAACCACATGTTATTGATTACGCTCTTTCTCCTCCCACTGTCTTATGATCTCCATAAGCTATCCCTGTTCCGATTTCATGCATTGTCTTATATAGCCCACTTCTGAAGCTGTCCCAATTCTCCGTTTAATTTTCATTCAGACTTCACGGTTTCAGTTTCTCTCATAATTCACTGTTTGTTTTCCATCATAATTCATATTCGTTTTACATTGTCATGTCATCGTTGTCATTGTCATCAACATTACTATCATCATCATCATCATCATCATCATCATCATCATCATCAAAAGAAGCATATATATCATCAATCACAACACTGCCATTATTATTATTATTATTATTATTATTATTATTAGTAGTAGTAGTAGTAGTAGTAGTAGTTACAGTGGTAGCAGTAGTAGTAGTAGTAGTAGTAGTAGTAGTACTTACCCATTGGAACAGCCAATAATAAATCTAGATAAAGAATCGATGACGAGAAGAATGACACCATCCATCCAAAACTCATCAACATTCCAGCTAGGAATCCCGATCTACTCGGTCCTATCCGTTGCACTAATATTCCATTGATGACGCCTTTAAGTAGAATGCAATATCAGAATATCAGTGATTGCGCAAAAAAATCACAAACAGCCTTGCATCAAAATATTTTTTATTTGTAGATGATATTTCATTATTTTATATGTTAAGCAAACATCATTTATTCATCCACCCTATAGCTCTAACAGTAATTGTGCTGCTGTGATGAACATTCAATTTGCTTACCGGTACTTCCTGAGACCCCTAGGAGGACAGAAGTCGTCGTGGCAGTTCTTTCGCGACTTTCTGTAAACGTTTCCAATAAAGTCAAAAACAGCACCGGAAATGCAGTAAACAGACCCATTGCTATTGTTTCCACGATGTATGCACTAATAATTACAATCCATCGATGATGCATCATTTTTGTAATCTTCCTGTTACATTGTTCTTTAGAAAGGTACTCTCCTGATTAAAATCGAGCTTTACTTTCTTCACTTGTGATAGATTTGACATTAGGAGCAAACTACGAAATGAAGTTTACTGCGTAATGACATTTTACGCCTATTGTAAATATCAAATTTAGATTGTTGGCATATGTCATGCCTAGCATGTACTAAATGTTTACCCAAGACAAACATGCGTACGTGACACACACACCTATAGGGTACATGTGGAAGGATTAATAGTTGAAATAATTTTGCGGCGTATGATGTATGATGAGGAAATTAAAATAATTTAAGTTCGGCTTTATTCCATGAGAGTGTATATATTCATCGTCCATTATTTAAAAAAAAGTATGGTTCTTAAATGTCAAACATGCAGCTCACACAATATCAGACTCAGTGTCAAGGATGATGGTATAGTCTATAAGCTTTTTAATTGTTCAAATTAGATAATGCGTTATGTCTCTTATAATCAACAACAACACGTATATTTATATTGTGTGGTGGACGTTTATCTGATTAGAGACTGTAAGTGTCGTTTTTAGTGTAGAGTGTAGGTTAATTTTTAAGGTTATGATCACAACATGTTTACTAGGATTTGAGCTTATGACTGTGGATTTTCCTTTGTAGAAGGTCATAGTCTACCTGCCATTGTTAGTTTGGTTTGAGCAAACGGACCCGACATTGTTTACGAATTTCTTGGCTATTTCCATTGGAAATTACATATGTCCATGGCTTTTTGTTGAGTCAAAAGTCAGATGACACGCTGTATACATGTTTGATGTAAACACGAGTATTCTAGTGCTACTTTTAGTTCAACTGTGTTTAGGTATATTTTAAGAGGAATCAGTTATTAAGAAAATTCATATTTTTGAATTATTAACACGCACACTGACATTTGTGGACCAAAACTATTTGGGAAATATTATGAATTCATTCAAGGACATCGTAGATGTTATCATTGTTTACGCATCAGATCATCCGAGACTACTGGCACCCCATCACATTTAATACTGTAATTCATTCGGAGCACTGTTTACGTTTTCACTTGTGATAGAACATTTAGGATTCTTCTTTTCTTTAAAGTTTAACTTTGTACTCTAATAAATAATATATTGTTGATTGTACTAAACATTTTGATCTTGCTATTTCTGATGTTTTAGACAATTGAATCGTAACAGAAATTGAGGATTCGTTTGGGATTTCAGAGAAATTAAATTTGCTATTGAAATTTAAATTTTCTTTGTTCCGAAATTTCCATTACCACTATTATAACATATGAAAACTTGAAACAGCCAAGAGAACACTGAACTTTATCATTGCAAAGTGTACTCATTGGCAAAGATCGTGATGTCTACATTTCTGTCGGCACATAAAAGTATTGTTTATGATGTGGTTAAGGAATGTATCTTACAGGGTTATGAAAGACATGGGGCAAATCCATGTCGAATTTGCAAAGGAAAATAACGTTTTGATAGGTGGTGCTCATTCAAGAAGCTTGATTAAATACGACAACGCATATTACTTGAAGAGGTCTAGAGCTCCGTTGATATTGTCATCAGGACCTACTTTGATGAGCAAAAGATAAAAACATGGAAAATTCTGCTCTTTCAGCTGATGATTATTCCTTGTCTAGAAAAGTTTCATTTGTAAGTAAGTCTTCCACTCGCCGTTCTTTTCGTAAAATGTAATCACATTCTAGTATGAGTACTTCCAAATCTCAAGCAAGCACGAATTTTAGCTATCAGATTTCTGATAAGGCTGATCATATATCCTTATCCCTTCCAACATGAACTTATTGTAAGAATAAAGAGCTCGTTTTTCTGATTGCTACTGGTTCAAACAGTGGCATCAAAATAAAGACAGAGCTATTCATAATGCTTATATAGATAAGATTTCAACGTCGGGGTGTTGTATTGAAAGCAATGCCTTGTTGGGTCAAACTTACCAATGTCTGAATGTATTATGGAGAATTATGAACCATTCATACCCAAGGTTTCTTTATGACTTACTGGTGATTCTGCCAACCTTATTCCTAGAAATATAAAAAGGAACACAGGAGCTTCTAGGGGTCGTTTATTTTGATCAGGTACATTGCCTGAGAAACGTCTTTCAAATGAAGACTATAAAATCATACCTGTTCATTATGTCTCTGATTTCAAATGTAAGTTGTCAAAGGCTTGTGAAGATATATGAACTGAACTTCGCTCAGGTGAGTAAAAATTGACACTAAGGAACGACAGAACTACAATGTACAGTGAGGCCCCGGCTTACAAACGCCCTGGTTTACGAACGATCCGGGTTACGAACACCAGGCCGGCCAAAAGAATGACTCGGGTTACGAACGGTGACTCGGGTTACGAACCGAACCGCCATTTGCTTGCGCGCAAAATTTCGAACACGCGAGCTCACATATGGCTGCCTCTACTCAAATAGAGTGACGAAAAGATGAGAAAAGGAGTCTATGGTGTTCTTGTGTTTATTTTTGTGTCATGTTTGTGTTGTTTTTGTGGGTTTTGAGTGTGTTTGTGTGTTTTATTGCTATGTATGTGTTGTGTGAGTGCTCCTTTTTCACCTTTTTTAATGTAGCAGCGATTTTTGGCGACTTTTTTCGGCTCGGGAACGGATTAAAACTTTAACAATGGGACCCTACGGGAAAACGCGTTCCGGGTTACGAACACCCCGTGTTAAGAACGCCGTCCGGGAACCGATTAGGTTCTTAAGCGGGGCACCCATTGCTGTAGATAATATTTCTGACTTACATGTCAATACATCAATAATCATATACAAGCTGGCTATTATGGTCCTTATACAATTGACAAGAAAAGCAATTACTTAAATTGTATCATCAACACTCCTGGGACGTAGATATATAAACAACTTTGTCATACAAATATGATAGATCAGTATTTTGGTGGAGATAGCAAGATTAATTATTGAACTAATTTAGCTTTACATGTCCAACACTGTGAGGATTTAAAATACTACTGGGCACATCAGGAGATTCAATACTGGAATTCTTTGCACTTGTGATAGAACTTTATGATTATTGTTATTTAATTCACGATACCGTAACTTCCTGTAAAATTTAAATGCTGTATTCTTAGGAAATAAATTATTTGGTGCTTTTATTATCATTTAGTTTAAGACCACAGAGTCGTATTAGTAGTCGGCAGAACATTAAAGTACTGGTTGCACTATTCAAAGGATTTCAGCCGATTTCATGTTAAGATGACCATATAGTTAATTTAATAGGAAATATTCATGCACAAAGTTGATTCCGATAGCAGCAAACTGTTGTATGACAAATATTTATTTGTCCACAAAATAAATCTAGTTAAGGGAAACAAAAACGTGATCATTCCTAATATATAGTTACAATTATCGAGTAGCTCGAATGAGGCAATAACGATTTATTGAAATGTGGATTATTGCAGGAACAAGAAACCAGTAAGTCTACAAGTGCATAGAATTACGAATCTATCACGTTATAAAACTTATAATCAAATGCGTAAGGATATCTATAGGCAAAATGCAAATTGTTATCGAACATATCAAAGACTACTTATAGGATGAACTCGTTGACTGTTTCTGGGACCTTTGTCAGTGTATAATCAATGAGTACACCAGGTTAGAGCAAGAGGATTGGAGTTCACTTACCGAAATATGCTTGCAAATGTTCAATTTGTACAGCCGACATTCTCAAGTTTGAAAAAAGATATAGAAATTTATTTTTCCTCAAATTCGATTCTTTGTTTGATCAACATCATTGTTGCGTCTTACACTTTCCCTTCAAGTATTTGTCTTGTTTGTGAGGGAATTTTATCCTTACGCTCATTTTACCGCTTTTCGTCTAATAAATTGCTCAAATTATGGTCATTCTATGGTCATTCGCCAATGGAACTTCCAATTGCAGTGTGGTTACCAAATAATTCTATTTTAAGCGTGCATCTTTAAGTCTCGTTACAAGTGAACATTTATAGGTGTGCAATCCTCTACCATTTGGTGATATGCATCCCTGTAATAGTCCCGTTACTAATATATAACGATTGCGATACCATGTATTCTTACTAGTTGTACTAGACTAGTATTTTGTGTGCATATATCGTTGTCATTAGTTATATCTGTTAAAGTCCGGTGAAGTTCTTGTATCGTGTCAATCTCCTATTATGCCATACCTTCGATACTGAATTAACTATTCTTGAACGCTTATAGCGTATAACTTTCTATGGCCAACAAGGTGTAAATGCAAATGGTATTCAGATGTAGAAAGTTCATATATATTAAATGCCTTGCACATATATTGTTTTGCCATGAATGCGTTCACAATATATGAATAATAGTTTAAATGTATGCTATATATCAATGCTTGTCCCAGCAAATCCACTGCATGCGCATGATGTGTGTGTGTGTGTGTGTGAGAGAGAGAGAGAGAGAGAGAGAGAGAGAGAGAGAGAGAGAGAGAGAGAGAGAGAGGGGGGAGGGAGAGGGCATTTTATCAACAAAGTAAATTTCAATGGCTGCTAATCATAGACTACAAAAGATGCGTTTGGAATACATCAATTAACATTGAACTGTTTGATATTTTCAGAAGTCTAAATACGTTGATAGAACAACAGTCGATTTATCTATAATGCTAGTGTAATAAACACTTATCGAATGCAAAGAGAGAAGGGCAATGATTATTTCAGTCCCAAGAACGTTTCCAAATAATGCATTAGATCGTTTTTCAGATAGTTAATACGACCGACGATTTTACAAAGATATCTCAGGGATGTCTTTTCTAAGTTATACCTTATGGACTCTCTTATCACCAACAACATTGACTTTCATTATTAAGTGGATTATTCGGTTGAAATAAATATGGAAATAATGTTGTTATGTGAATGTTCCTGTCATAGTTATTACCGCATATAAATGTATGTATTGCCTTTATACAAAATCCATAACATTCTTCATTACTAAATAAGTCTTGTCACAGCCACATCTTCTCTATCATACATTCATGACGCTGAGCCTTGGGCTCGTTGTTATAAATTACGTGGTACATTTTATCTCGTATCTCCTAAACCACGACAGTGAGAAGAGACAAATTATTCAATAAAATTGCCTGACATAGTATATACCTGAATTTAATTTCTAAATTTTAAAAGAAGTTGCTATCTTTATTGCCTTTTTGAACTGTTGCATTCTGACAGATCTATTTCAAATTTATGAGAAATTAATATTCTTAAAAAATTGGCTTTATAAAATGTGGAAATATCTTCCCTCCTGTTTACCACCGATGTTTATTTACTGTCATTGATTAATCATTTTCATGTCAAGGGGCTTCGAAATATGAATGCTATGGAACCATTTTATAAACAAATATTTTATGCAGTTTTAAAGATAACACGTGAGTCTGAACAACACAACAGATATCACTGCAAAAACAAATGCAAAATAATACCAAGGTTTCCTCACCCGAATAATGCAAGTCAGTGATCATTGCGATTCCCGTTTCTGAAGTAGGCATGTACTTTGCTGAACTGCAGCTTTTGTTACGGCTGAAGAGACCCGCTCGCGAATGACAATCTCTGTTCCATATATCACACCTGATAGTTGTGTTATGGGTTATAGCTTGTCAATTCATCTAACCCTTACTGCGAAGTCCTATCTTCTCTGGCAACTGCAACGGCTGTCTCTCGCATCTCTGAGGTTCTTGGATCAGCGCGTGGGTGAACGTTGCACAAATATATTACTCCTGCGTAGGTACCAATATCGACACTTCTCCCTCTGAGAAGTTTTCTTCTTTTCATGGGGCCATTAGTTTCGTTTGATGCATTCGTGATACTGACTGTAAGGAAAGGCTTTATTTTAGATTATGTGTATAATTTTCTGCAGTGCCCAAGAATATATTACCTGGGAGATATAAATAATCTGTGACCATTCTCACCTTGCTGTCATAATAGATACTCCCTCATTACTACTACTAATCATAATCATGAAATCCAGTCTTGAGTGACATTCCTGATTTACATGACCGCACCGGTGGCCTAGTGGTTAGAGCGTCCGCCTCCGATGCGGGAGGTCGCGGGTTCGATCCCCGGCCGAGTCATACCAAAGACTTACAAAAATGGTACTAACAGCTGCCTCACTAGGCGCTCAGCGTTAAGAGGTTAGTGTTAGGACTGGTCGGCCTTGTGTCAGGATAATGTGACTGGATGGGACATCGTGCCACATGTCTGCGGTATGATGCCCCAGTGCTAGACATCACCATAAACTGCCACACTGCAGACACCGTAGCGATATGACTAAAACAAATGTTAAAGCTACGTTAAAAATCCAAATCACACACACACACACACACACACACACACTGATTTACATTTGGTTTATTTATAAAATACAAAACGTAGTTTTCAGATTAAGTTTGTCCAATGAAAGGAATCAAATTTCACCAAAGACTTCTCCATATAGTTTGTCGCCGGCCTCTAACCCCTTACAAAAGGATCAACGAACTAAATAAAGCAAAGCAATCATTACAAATGTGTTTTTGTTTTGAGATTTAGAAATTGAACGCAAAGAATGATATAACGAACTAACAAAAATCATAGTAGTTCGGAATAATAAACTCTATTTAATCAAGTAATTTAAAGCAAAGAAATGCCGTCTATCTGTTTTCATTTATCTATCTATAATATATTCATATATTTTCTATGCACTGAATATCTCCATTTATTTGTCTTTCGTTGTATATCTTTCCCCATTAATTTGGCTATGCATTGATTCAGTCTCGTATATAATATTTAGCTCTTCGTATGCTCCTATAAAGCATTTCGTTTTCTGATAGAACTCGATTTTGTTATATTCTTCTAATTTTATGTGTTGAGTGAGTTTCATCAATAGAATAAGGGTCAGATTCCTTAATTACATACGCATTTATGTAGTAAAATATAGAGGTAATGTTCTCTTACAAATATAACAAACTCAAACACTTTAATATTCATTTCTATGAAACTCTCGAAGAAGAAGTAAAACTAAAATTTTGGAAAATGCATAATGTATGACAGCTTGCACTAACGGAGGACTGGGCCTACTAAACTCCATTTTTACAGTATATGTGTATTACGTGTTTGTATTCTGCACTTACTTAATATGCTCCATAAATTTCCGAGTGTGGGAAGTGATGTTAAATTCGCCTCCCACCGGGGCAGTCGATTCGCTCTGGCCTCGACATGCATATAACCAGCGACCATTCGATTAGTACCCGCTGAACTAACGATGCTCCATTATGTAACAATTACATTTCGACATAAAATGACTTTTGCCCTGCTTTAAGCTTTAAAAACAGGCTGCAAAAGAGTTGCATTACTTGTGGTCATATTTCTGCTGTTGTTTGTTCCGGCTGTAGCTTTAGTTTGTTTTATTTTTACTCATTTTACAGGAATCTACGAGAAAATGCAGGAAGTTTCTATTATCTAATGAATTGGTATAATTTGACTGTAACTGCTTGGATTGGAAACCAAACTGTGCCAATCGTTCAATATTTGAATCTCCTGTAAAGGAGCAGCTGTTATCAGTACAGTCAGAAAGTTCTGGTCGGCGTGGTTTTGGTGTTCAGTTGCAAGCCTGACTACCCTCCGCAAGAGTGCTAATGTTTACAACGATCGTGGTCGTCGGTGAAATCCGTAACAATCTGAGTGATTACTACCGCATACAAATCAAGCGTCACGGTTCGAACACTGGGTAATATTTTTTAATCTTCGATGGTCACAGATTATAGTTTACTGATTATGCTAAGACTGCTTGGTGCTGAAGCTATAAATTCCGAATAGACACGTATTCATTTGTACAGCGGTATAGACATTATTTTTGCAGAGTCGCCCGCGTTACCGGTCACTATTGATATATCCCCAACAGCAAATCCGATGGGCGTGCGTATGAACGTTGGCGTGGTTGCACTTCTTGCCACGCCAAGACCAACGGTTGTTGCTATAGTGAGTCTACAAAATGCATCCTCGACAATACGAGAAACAGAAAATCCACTAGGGAAGAGTAACAGAAAAGACAACAAATAACGAGGAGAGAATACTCTTCTGGACACCCCAAGTAAGAAACAACCAATACCCAAAATTGCAAACAAGGAAAATAAGCTACTCCCATCCACCATCCCGGAAACGATAGAGGCGGAATTCGTGGGTCTCCCTCCCGTATCTGGACGAGTGTCGATCTTGTTCGCGTACTTTCATGCCGTGACATGCGAGGAAGGCGTTGGACAACAGTAAAACTAATTCGTGTGCTGAGGTGCACATCCTCAAGGGTCATGAATGTCGTCGTCCGATAAAAGACATAAATCCAAAGCAGTAGCTGTTTGAGTATCTCTTCTTGACTGAGCAGCCCTTCTCTAGGGCATAGGAATTGTGTCAATTGAATCACTAGTTTTAGGCTATAACACCAAAGCTTGGTGGTGGTGGTTGGGTGGCTTTGTTGCCTTCTTCAAGCATTATTAATATAATAATAGCCTGGACTTTTCATTGAACTCTTTTTCCCTTATATCTCCTGTAGGTGCCTGTTCAGGTATGAGATAGCTTAATCGAACAGGTTTGCAATATATCCTCTTTGGCACGTGCTTCTACTTTCTTTTCCTTCTTAATTGCAAGTATTCTCAGAGTTTGTTCGCAATTATAAAGTGTTTTTACTACTCTATGGTCTTAGAAAATGGAACGGAAAGAAGCAAGACTGGCAAGTTTTGTAAAACTTCACAAATAATTTAACTCTCTAAGTTATAAAAA
>JAECUM010023568.1:0-37537 GCA_016617855.1 Megalonaias nervosa
ATGAAATTAATTACACGTACAAATTCTTAATGCTATTGCTACAGAGGATATAGACAGGTATAAATAGACTATATTAGAATTAGAGATATTCTTACCAATATTTTGGATATACATACCAATCATTCAACCGCACCCAAAGGGGTTTTTCTGCTTATGGGGTGTGATGTCAGAGGTTTTCAGCAACTCTTACTTTACACGCAGTAAGTACAATTCTTTGATTTTGGAGGGCTTTCATTATTAAACATAACTGCTTTTTTACTGGTTGGTCTAATAATCAGGTTAGTACTCTTGCAGACGACTCTGGTATAGGTGCTCACATTTCAATTTGGACTTAAAATAACTTTACACACGGACGCAGTTAATACACAGGGTGCTTGCATTGCATTGATTTTTATACGTCCGCTATTGCTATGTTATGATTTTGTTTGTCCATCCTTAACCAATTGTATTTCAGCACAAGAATCTACGATTAAAATTTTGCTTGAGTACTTTCACTTGGGATGCGGAAGAATCAAATATGGTCACCAAACGTTGTGGGTCGCTTGTTTTTAGGTTGATAATAAAACGGCCTTTTATGTTGTAGTCAATGGATCGAAAGTAATGCCACTGTGAGTGAAAGAAGAAAAAACAATTTTTCCGCATAATAACGTCTGTTCTACACGACATACCTAGAACAAACTTTGTGGATCGCTTGCACTTGGGGTAACGAAGAAGAGAATTGAGTATTGGAGTCCAAAGGTCAAATGGTCAATCCAAGTGAAAGACAAAAAATGGTTTCCGCACGGTAGCATTAGTTCTATATCACTGATTTGGAACAAGCATTGTGAATATCTTTTATTGAAGGTAAAAGATAAGCCTATGCAATTTGGGGTTGCAATGTCAAAGGTCCATGTCAATGCAAATAAAAATAAAATGGTTTGTACACAAAATGCAGTTATTCTACATATAGGACTATTAAATACAGGGTGTTCATATAATTTCAAGTTTACTTACTCGTTTCATTTAATTTTGTCATTGTTGTGGAGGTAATACTGAACTATATTTTGTTTCCATTTTCTAGGCGTTGTGTCCTGGGGATTTGGGTGTGCCATACGGGATATGCCTGAGTATTATGTACGTTTGACTCCAGAGCTGATCGAATGGATCAACAATGCGATATCAGATAAATAAAGCTGGTATATGGGTTTTGTTCCTCAAACTTGTATGGATATGTTTTCAAGCATATGAAGAAATAAAATTTGTGAAGTTTTGAAATCGTCAGCTGGGAAGCATTATGGTATTCCTTCAAAACATGTGCGGTTCAATTCTTAATTATGGAGAAGTTGAATGGATTGTTCCAGATAAATCCTCTAGTGAATCCATCTATAACTCACAGTCATGATGGAGAAGATGTTTTCTTATTACAAGTTGGGAAAGGCTAATAAAACGGCCCTTTCGATCCGAGAATTTGTCTTGATATTTATTTTTGTGTCTTCCTTCCCATGTTCTCAAACAGGGCATTTAACTTCTTGGAGCTATTTCCCTTCCTTTCTTTCTTATTCGCCTAAAACCGCGTCATATCTCTGGTACACTTAAAAACCTCGATTATTTTAAGAAAGTTGAGTCACAGCATTTCTTTCTCGTGATTTTCTACATATGATTTTGGCTGCGATCCATCTCGTCCTATTTAGACATAGCTCATTCTCCTCGCAATTGAGTGTTTGTCGCTTGTCTTTAGCGTTCGTAAAGAGTAATGGAAAGTTTAAACTGATAATATCAGTTCTATGTTGACAACGCTATTTAACCGTTCTGAAGAGGGATGCTCTGTGAGATACCGGTCTGCCATTTGTGCATCTGAGAGATCTGTTTTGCGTACGCCTGATAAATATTGATACAACTGATTTTTTTTCCCGATGGATATTTGCTTCTCTGTTTTGTATGCTTGTTTGAGGTTTTGCAAATAATGGTATGCCTAGCATGAACTCACTTCTAGTTTTACGTGTTCTTTCTTAAAATTTAAAACCAAAACAATGATAGCAGTCTGCATGTTTAAACTTGATAATCATGTCTTTGCCGTTTACCTTAAAGTTGGTTATCAATTAGGCCGAACCAGTTTCGAACAAGAGATGCTGCTGAGAATGCAGCATACATTCAGGTGTGTATGTGGGGGGATTATTTTGGTATATTAAACATGCATGTATATGCAGATAGTGGCACTGTTTCTCCCGATGTTAACTGGACTATAATTAATATTATAAAAAAGTCTTCAACGACTTTACCAGATTTCCGGTAAGCCTCGTTTTGAGAGTTAGAATCAGATGTATAAAACCTTTCTAGGCTCTTGCTCGGTGTTCATCTCTCGAGGTGTCTTGAGCATGGTTAAACGAGAAATTTTTGGTTGAATTTTGTATCAAATCTTTTCAGCATGCATTTTCGATTGAATCATCAAACTAGACGATTCGATGGGCCTCTGTTTAGTACCATACCCTTACAACAAAAAATGTTACTTTGAGCTACATTTGAAATTGTACTGACTTCATGTCTAGTTTATGTGTTTACTTCACAACCAAACAGTGTATGGCATCCTTTATACACACGGTTATGTCTAGAACCAGGAAACGTGGCGAGGGGATGCATCATGATAAAAGCTAAACCCGCATGCCAACAATATGTCGCGGTGACACATATTTAGCGCTTTACTGACTTGGCTTTCGTTTTGTGTTTTAAGTTTATTTTCGAGACCTGTTTATGTTAAAATCATTATGCTTGACGACTGTGTAGGTCTATATCAGGACTACAGCCTACAGGGAAATTTATTGTGACTTACAGTTACTTATTTTAATGGTTTTGGTTAAGAGTTTGCATTTAGCTCCTAATCACGTGAGTTTTTGGCATGCTATATGCAGATTATTCTATCTATAATCTTGAAAGTTGAAGAGGAGATGCGTATTGGAAAGTACTACACACTTATTGCAGAAATAGGTTTATGTAACTTCTATTTAATTTTTATCCATTTTCAGTGATAGTGTTTAAATGCTGTGTTTTCATTTGTTAGGTGTTGCTTATGTTTGAGTCATCGAACTTTCTAATTGTATATATATCTGTTGGTACTACACCGTTGCAAGGAAAGAAGGTTACGGTGACTTATATTTTATACTTTACTATCATATGTTAAGAATTTTGAATTAGCTCAGAACTACATAGATTGTTCCACGCCGTAACCTAGCTGACACATTAGACCCTTTCTGACCGGTGCAGTTGAACGTATGATGACTACTTGGACTCAGTTGTAAACTTTGTATAATAAAGACTATAATTTTAGTGATGCGAAGGGCTAACTATGTATTTTACATATGAATGAGAATAGTTATTAGATGAGTGGTCTGCATACGTTTTGTGTAGTAACTAATCAAGTTAATCACTGATGCATAATCAATGCTTTCAGTATTGGGTATAAATCCGAGGTTACCCGTGTAAAGATGATCCTGAATGAGTAGTGCCGTATTAAACGCTAAAAATAGCAAAATAACCCATAGAAAATGGGCCCACATTTCTTTGTCAAGATCACTTTAGTATTAATTTATTTTCTGCGTGTTAATTAATGACTGCATATAGCATATGGAGACTATTGTAAACTTCCTATCGGCGACCTATCTAATCGTTGATTACACTGATTTTATATGGAGCTGCGGAAAGTATAAATTTCCGGCAACAGTTCTACAACATCTAAAATTGGCAGAATATATGTTCGGTTTGGAGAGCACAATTCGGCAAAATACTCCATCACTAAAATGAACATAAAACCAGTATCAGGTCATTTTCAGACAGGATGTCCTCCATGACCAGGTCGGTTCTTTCTGGCTATAGGTATCACATCGTAATTTTGTCCGATTTTCTTTCGGTTGAATACTGTTATTTCAAAAACATTTGAAGGAAATTTGTCAATAATGTGTTAACATGGCAAAAATTAATCTGAAAGAAACAATCATTATTACTGAGGTGCAAACAATAGTTGAGTGAAACCGTGAGTAAGCACAGTTTAATGAAAGTTTCAGAAACGGTCGATGCCTTTAGTTAACATACACAGATAATTTTTTGGTATTGTCTTCTGCGGCATAAGAGCTGTATTAAAAAGTCAGTTGCTCGCTTTCATGGACACAATGTACCATGTGAAGAACTTGAATATAAACAAAGATATGTTATTATATCCTCATATTTGTCTCCGTTAGCTTTACATTATTAGAATCGTGCAATATTTTACGATATTGAACACCTTCAATTGCACGCACGTGGACGACACGTGTGCCAAATAGTAGCATAGTAGTATAGTGTATTCGGAACTACTTTGTAAACAAATGATGTACACTCATGTAGTAGACGCTTTACGTTTTGGTTGATTAAATTTGTTTCTGAATGAACTAAAACAGCGGTTTCATGAACTTGTCACATACCAGTTGCTTTGCAATATTCCGCGTTAACTTTTTTGATACAGTGTTTCGGATTTAGGCTGGCGACAGACGTCGGACAGGTCAGAAACATTGCTGGGGTCCTACAAATAACATGCAAGTGACAAGGCATAAACGTGTCTTCTTTAGCTGGTAATAAGAATGGCAAAAAATATACTTTCAATTTTACATCCTAAATTTTCTCAAATGCACTTTCGTAGTTCTGCAAATCCGAATTACATGAGCTTTGTCATGGGTTCTAAAACTTGAATACACATTTCGAAATTGTACTGTAATTTCGACAGCATTCCAAGTGCAATAACATCCTCCTTACTGCACTCAAAATGAAATCAATATTATATTCCACAGCGTCTGTTTGATAATTACAATTGAAAGAGTTCATATTTTCCCCCACATTATGATTCCAAACATTCAATGACAGAACAGAAACACACATGCAGATGAGCCAAGACACTGCTCCCTAGCTGCACAAATCAGATGTTACTTCATCTAGAATTGACACATAAATCGAGTCCATAGTCACGAAATTTAGCAGAATAGTCAAAAATACAAAAATATATTCATTCCAGACCAAATGGAAAAGTTGTTGCAATGCGCATTCATTCACAATATGACTCTAATTTTCAATTTCAAGTAGACCAAAACGACAATTTCTCATCTTTCGAAAGTGATGTCGAGCGTGCGACTATGTTCAAATTTAGCTGGGCGGAGTTATATGCGCATTAATATTATTGTTGTGTGCTGATGAATCTGCGCTTGCGTATTTAGTTTGGAATACAGCATAAATTCAGTTACTTTGTTCTTTGTAGTATATTTTTGTTTATATAATTAAACCTTAATTAGAATAAGAAAATGGGCATATAATAAAAAGGTTACTGCATTTGTATGGGAAAATATGAACTCGTTTTGTCGGATGGATATACATCACTCCCAAGCTCGTGAAGTATATCTATCCGAAAAACTCATTCATATTTTTCCCATACAAATGCAGTAACCTATAATTACTGCTCATATGATAATCCCAGCATTTGTCTCCCCTTCTTCTTTCAGGCAGCATATGATATTTCCAGCATTTGTCTCCCCTTCTTCTTTCAGCCAGCAGATGAGAATTTGGCTTGATGCCTTATTATTTGGAAATTATAATGGAAACAAGAGCTCTGATAAAACATAAACATTTCGACTATTAGACTCCTAATGTATGAAGAAGGAGAACAAACATACTAATATAAATATTTCTTCTACCAGCCAATCCACCGAGGACTGCATGTATAGTTGCAGATGTTCTTCCAGAATGTATCTCGATTTCAATTCTGTGTTGCTCCTATGGCTAGTATGATAAAGACCCCACAATGAAATACAGTATATGTTGTTTGAATGACCTTCGATTGACTGGTAACATAGTTCTAAATGTTCCTGCACACTTAAAGTTTGATTACTATAGAACCAATATTTTACAATAGATCCGAAAAAGCCACAATGACCCAGCATATGTCCAAGAAAGCACTGTTCAAGATTTTTAAATGGGAGAAATTAAAAGTAGATTAAATTGACCTGAATGGTATGGTGTTCTATAATTATTCCAGATGATTCTTTGCATATAAACTGGAAAAATAATGTTTGTTTGGTTCTATGAGATCTGAAGTCATTTTTCTGCACATGATAGGTTCTAAATGGCGGCCAGTATATTTGGAAGAGGATGGAAGGACATAGGAAGACCAACCACGGGAAACTATTGGCAAATATTCCCACATTTCCACGTTGGGCGATTTTATACTGGCAGAGCTGAGATGTGTAAGTAACCTGCAAAGGCGAACGCCTTAGACCACTCGGCTACCAGGGACCCCTAGTAGGAAAATGAACCATTATGATATGCATGTTGTGTTAAAGATGATAATTTAAAACCAGGTGGTCAGCGAAGGATGGAAGAAGGGAGAAATAGTGGCGGAGCCTGTCCCCCGCATTCCCCCAAATAAGCGTAAATTAACACGAACGGTTTTAGTACAAGTTTTCTTTACAGTAACATGTTTACAATTATCTTCTGGATACGTTAAAAAAGGCAGGAGCTTCTGGGGTCTTTCGACCTGTGCCCACATCGGAGTTACGTGCAACAGAGCCCTTGCCCACTTGTGTACTCTTACCACAAGGAAACAAAACAAAACCACCCAAACGAAGAAACAAAAAATGTGTTTCCAGATCCGCCACAAGTAGTTGTACCTTACGTGTGTTTTCTATTAAAAAAACCCAATTAGGTACATAACTGACCAATCACTGTCCTATTGAGGTGTTTGTTGACAGCTGCTACAGCTAGAATAAAAATGACACAGCTGGCTTGACTCTTCTTGATTCCTCAGTTCTGTCTATAATCATCAACTTGCCCAAACGTTGACCCTGTCCGAGTTTTTGATCTTACCCAGACGTTAATCCCTGGATAGAGGGTTCCAATTATTCCCGCTAAACGGGTAATTCTCAAACTTGTGCATATGGGTTTGACAAAATGCCATAAAAGGAAAACACAATATCCACTGTTACGTGTATGTAATTAAATTGTTTGTGTGTTAGTTTTGAAATTCTTTTTATTTTATTTTTGTTTCATTACATTTTATTGTAATGAATATTTTCATGGGATTCGAAATTCTTTTTTTCAGTAATTCGATATTTTCTTTTAGTAAATGTTGTTTATCTAACACGTAAAACGTGTTGCATGAGAATTATTTTTAGTTAACCTAGTTCGTCTTGGGTTGGGAAGTTCGTAAACAGGCAGTTAAAATGATTGGTCAGTATCAAGGCCATACTTTGCTTGCGTAATCACCATGTGTAAACAACGTTTTTTTTTTTTATTATTGGTTCTTAATTGGGGCTACACGGGCGTACGTGATAAATGTCTTGTTGTGAGAGACCACATGACCCATCTCGCGAGACTGAAATGATGTTTTTGAGGTTTAAATACGCATTCTTAATATTTTTCTGTCAGAGTCGTTTTAACATCTTGAAGGAACAAGGTGTTTTTTTGTTTTTATTTGTTGCCAGATTGTTTGTTTTTCATCTGATTTTTGGATTTAATAATTTATTCTTCTGGAAATTCAACAAGTGAATTTTTTTATAAAAAATTCTGAAAGATATTCATGGAAATTTATTCTGGAATTATTCGGAAACAAAAACTGTGATTCAATTGAGGAATTGTTGATATTCGTACATGGACCACATCTAACGTCATCGCCTTCCATATTTGTATGTCGTCGAGATTCGAACCTGGATTCTAATAGAACTATTTAGTGATAGGACTTGTAGTTTTCATTCTTAGGATTAAATTTTGGATTATATTCACAAACCGTAAGTCCTATTTTCCATTTTTTGCAATGTTTTCTAGGGAAATAAATTATTTTGTTAAAATATACAAAGCTTGTTGACTTTACTATTTTTCTTCTGTTACATTTGTACGAGCCTACACGTAATACCACGCGAAACAAACCATATACCGTCCGGTATGTCCTTTGCTTTACTAATTGACATCTGTAATTACGTGTTCATACTAACATTATCACTATTAGACAAGATGCAAAATTTGGTTGAATCTTTAATAATATTTATTTTAGATTAAAGTAGTTTATCTCTGGTTAAAGGCTTGTGCAATAAGAAATTAGGATCCCGACCGTAACTTCTGTTGTATAGATACTTGGAGTATTCCCTGCTAAAGTTACTGTACTTTAACGTTATCCACAACGTATTCCATGCTATAGTTCTTTGATTTAAAGTTACCCTCAGTGTATTCAATGCTAACGTTATTTTACTTTAAAGTTAGACACGGAGCATTCCCCGTTAAAGTTATTTGACTTTAGAAAAAGTTACCAACAGCGTATCCCAGTGCTAAACTTATTTTCCTTTAAAGTCACCCACATAGTATTCCCTGCTATAATAATTTTTCTTTAAAGTTATCCACAGAATATTCCAAAGACTAAGTGTGCGTTTGCAATTAATAGCCATTGGAAATGAGCACGATTTTTACTGCATATTCCAATCATCCTCGTGCACAAGGTACTCAACATCAACCAGAGATCATAATATAAACCAGTGACCCAGAGATCATAATAAAAACAGTGACCAAGAAATCATAATACAAAACAGTGACCCAGAGATAATTATACAAAACAGTGACCTAGAGATTATAATGCAAAACAGTGACAGAGAGATCATTATACAAAACAGTGACCGAGAGATCATAATACAAAACAGTGTCCCAGAGATCATAATACAAAACAGTGACCAAGAGATCATAATACAAAACAGTGTCCCAGAGATCATAATACAAAACAGTGACCAAGAGATCATAATACAAAACAGTGTCCCAGAGATCATAATACAAAATCCTCCACATGTAAGATGCATCTTCTTGCTATGGCTGCGTATACGTTGATGCTGTTTGTTGTTGTTGTTGTGGGTTTAACGCCATGTTTCAGCACATGACAGGCTGTACATGGCGGTCAGTATATTTGGTGGAGAAAGAACCCACGAAAACCCCGGGAAGAACCAACGACCTACGGGAAGCTACTGACAACTTTCTTGCATACCTACGTTGGCAGAGCCCGAGACACGAACCCACACGGACAGACGTGAGATGTCATGATCCGTACAGGCGAGCGCCTTTTGACCATTTAGCAATCTGGGGTCTCTACTGTATATATGTATTTTCGTCAGAACATATTTGAAAATGCCATTTTAATCGAGATATTTTAACATATTCGGGAGCTAATAATGACACCCCTCTCGTAGATGGTCACATTATAACCAATATACCTACGACGTGTCTTAAATTTCTACATAGCGGTTTAGATTTGGTTACGGACGGACGGACGCACAGAAGGAATATACCTCAATATCCCCAAGAGTTTCAAAGAGGCATTGCTGATTTGTTAAAATTGATATTTGGACAAATTATGTTGAAAATGATTTTCTTGCCATTTTGGAATTTATAGAATGAGTACATTCTAAATATAAACGAAATTCTGATGAGAAAAAATGTGAGGTGAGTCTTGTGTTCTTGGCGTTAGCATTAATTTGTATTCGACCCTTATTTAGTTGAAGAAAAGACAACAACAAAGAAGATAGAGGTTTACCAGAATGACCTGTCGTTTTGACTTTTCATTAGAACATTCGTAAGATGCTTATATACAGTATGGCTGCTGCCAGAAAAATCGCAAGCTAATGTACACGGCGCATGTACACGGCGCATGCGCACCTATGTACATATTTATATAGTGGACTAAGTCCTAATTAATATTTTAATTAAAATTGAAAACGGACAAGTTTAGACAATCTTGGTTGGCTCTAATACTACATTGAGAATAATATACATACTTTATCTGAAACGTGTAGCAAGTGCACAAAGTCTTCGAAATAAACCCAGTTAGTTACTAAAAGTGCATTTTGTTCCCGTCACGGGTTATTATAGCGAAACTCTCCATTCCAATTAACTCATTGTTGTTTGTTTGAAAACAGTACTTAATGTGTAAACCTACTCGAGTGGTTAGGTCTACAAGTGAACATTTACAAATCGAGCAAATAGTTTGCCACTTCGATGTTACGTTCGAATCACATTTTTTATTTCAGAGCATTCCAATGGTCATCCTGGTTACTGAAATATATTGTGTATTTTGCAAATTTCTGTCCTCTGTCTGTGTCACTATTGTTATCTCAGACGGTAGATATTTGTCGTGTGTAGCAATCGCTCACTTTGCAAGTATATAGGCGTGTGGACCGATAATGGAAAGCTCCCTGCACAGCGACGGGATGGTTTCCTTGTAAACGGGACCTGAGCAAAAGGATACATTAAAAACAACCGATTCTAGTTATCTACAACGCTTTCTTTCCGTTTCTCGAATTTGCTTCGATTCCATTAGAGCCTGATGAAAAACAAAATATTGCAACAACACGTAACAAAGGTTTCAAGAAAAGTTGCGAATGCCATGTAAACTATGAAGGTTTTTGGCGTGGTAATGCTAAATGCAGGGTTCCACAGATCTTGTGCCCCTGGGCTGGCAGTGTACTAGGTCCGGGCCTCGTTGTTTTCAGTTCATGCAGGCTCGTGGGGTTACTATGTGATATTATGATATGGTAAATACTTGTTTTTTTATATAAATATTATTTCTTAGTACAAAAGTGTTCTTTTAATTAGTCATATTTGAACCCACTGTATGCAGATTACTGACTTTCAGCTCGAGCCAATGCTGAAACCCCATTATGCGATGTTCTGATTTTCAGCTCGAGCCAATATTGGAACCCCATTATATACAATATGATGTCTCGAGCCAATACCGGAACCAGTTATATGGAATATACTGACTTCCAAATGAAGCAAATATTGGAATTCCATTGCATTCATTATACTGACTTTCTATTCAAATGCAGATCTTTTGCGTCGAGAATCAATGAATATGCAATCCCTGTGAAACAGGTGTGACATTTCCACATCTATAATAATAGTCAATATTTTAGTCACTGTCACGTTTCTAGTGCAATATCTCGGTCTACATTTGCAATCCATGAAGAATGACCCTACACTGTTACTTTCAGACATAAAACTTAAATTTCAACAAGTAACAAAACACCACAGTTTTTTTTTCAAGAGGAAGTGTATAAGGTCGGTAACTACATCCATGCAAACTTGTAAAAATCTCTCTCCCACCCCCCTCTTCGCTCCGGTGACCTAAGTGGTTAGTGTTACGAATATGTAATTAAATTGCTTGTGTGTTAGTTTTAAATTCTTTTTATTTTATTTTTGTTTCATTATATTTTATTTTAATGATAATTTTTACTGGATTTGATATTTTTCCCAGTAAATTCAGTCTTTGGTTTTGACGCAAAGGTATGACTCAAGCACTATTTTTGGCTCACCTTGGTTCATAGTTTTTGTAAACATCGAGTGAAAACGATTGGCTATTACAAAGGTCAACTTCAGCCTACGTGTTAGCTCTGTTGTAAACAGTTTTATTTTTAAATTCATTTCCAGCCTGAGAATCTGATTCTTAGATAGGGCTAGTCTGGCATACGTGCTAAATGGCATTTTTTTTTTATTGCGCTGTTCAAATTAGTGACCACGAAGCCCGTCACGTGAGCCACCATGTGATCTAAAATCAAGGCATAAAAGAGCCAATTGCTAGTAGATCGATCCAGTCGTATTTTTACATCGTTAGAGCTCAAGGTGTTTTATTGTTGATGTCAGTTTGTTCTGACCTTCATCTGTTTTTTGGAATTTAATAATTTATTCTCCAGAAAACTACACAAGTGCTTCTTTTTTATAAAGATTCTGGGACAAAGATATTCAGTGGAAATTTATTCTGGAATTCTAAACGGGAACATTATAATTTGTTATTCAACGAGGATCTGTTGCCATCAGTACAACGACCTAATCTGACGTCATCGCCTTCCATATTGAAATTTCGTCCAGATTCGAACCTGGATTCAACAAGAGCTGTTTAGTGATAGGACTTATATTTTTCAATTCTAGGATAAATGTTTAGATTATATTCACAAACCGTAAGTCCTATTTCCTATTTTTACCTTGTTTTCTAGGCAAATAAATTATTTTGTTAAAATTTACAAGCTTGTTGGCTTCACTCTGTTCTTTTGTTACTTTTGTACCAGCCTACATGTACCAATGGTTAATTGGGGGCTCGTCCGGGATATATGAATTTTGGCTAAAATATTTCAGACAATTGGTTTTTTAAAATTTAAATTCCCCTAGTTTTTAAATCCCAAGTACTATTTTACATTTTGTTGGAAATCTTTAGTGAAAACAACAGGCTTTCTTTCACAATGTCATCAAAAGTGGAGACTTTTCTTTCTAGTCTCCTGAAGCAATTGGATAGTTTGAAGAAAGATGAGTTGCTTGAACTTGCCAGAAAATACGATCTTTCTCAAGCAAAATTTTCCTTAATGAAACAAGAAATTAAAAACATTTTGATTCAATATTTGGTAGAGAAGAATGTTTTTGATAAAAGTGTTTTGGCTTCGGTCAGTAAGTCTGTATCAGACTCTGACATAAAAACAAAGGAATTAAAAATGAAATACAAGATGGAATTAAAGTTAAGGAAGCTCGAGCTTCAGAAAGAGGAGAAACAAATGCAGTTGCAATTAGAAGAGAAGCAATCGCAATTGCAATTTGAACAGAAGGAGAGAGAGAGAGAGAATGATAAACAAATGAAATTACAATTTGAAAAAGAGGAGAGAGAGACAGGAGAGGGAGGAAGATAAACAGTTACAATTTGAGAGAGAGAGAGAGAGAGAGAGAGAGAGAGAGAGAGAGAGAGAGAGAGAGAGAGAGAGAGAGAGAGAGAGAGAGAGAGGCAAATCCAAAAAGAGAAGGATGAAAAGGAATTTCAAATAAAAATGAAAGAAATGCAGCTGGCAAGTGAAAAACACGATCTCACTTCACATACAAATTCAAGTTTTGAGATTACAAGTTACAAGCTAGTTCTCCCATTTACCGAAAAGGAAGTAGATCAATATTATCTTTATTTTGAAAAAGTTGCTGAAAATTTGAAATGGCCAAGGGAGTATTGGACTCAATTATTACAGTGTGTACTTTTTGGCAAAGCACGAAAAATCTATGCATCCCTGTCAGTTTATCAAAGTGCTGACTATGATTTGGTTAAGGACTGTATCTTAAAGGGTTATGCGTTAGTCCCTGAGGCTTATCGGCAAAAAGTTAGGAACTATAAAAAAGAAGCTGGACAAACATATGTCGAATTTGCAAGAGAAAAAGAGCAGTTATTTGAGAGATGGTGCTTAGCCAAGAAAGTTGAACACGATTATGAAAGTCTTAAACAACTTGTATTACTTGAAGAGTTCAAAAACTGTATCCATTGTGACATTAAGACTCATCTTGAAGAGCATAAGATCGAAACCTTGGGAAATGCTGCTCTTGCTGCTGATGAGTATTCCTTATCTCATAAAGTTCCTGTTGTAGGCAAATCTTTCACTCAGTAGTCTACTGGTAGTAAGGTATTTCAGCCTAGTACGACTCTTAAAACTCAGCCTGGCACAACTTTTGAAAATCAAGCTTCTGATAAACTTGATTCAAAATCCTTGTCTATTCCTACGTGTATCTATTGCAAGAGAAAAGGACACTTAATTTCTGATTGTTTCAAATTGAAATAAGGCATCAGAATTAAGATAGACCAATCCCAAATGCTCTTATTTCTAAGAGGTCAAGGTCAAGGTGATGTATTGAAAGCAATGCATTTGTTGGGTCTAACAAACCCCATTCTGATTTTATTATGGAGAATTATGAACCATTCATGTCGAAGGGTTCTATATCACTCTTGGGTGATTTGGCCAATCCTATCCCTATTAAAACTTTAAGGGATACAGGAGCTTCTCAGAGTCTTTTATAATCAGGTACTTTGCCTTTTTCAGAGAAGTCCTCTTCTAATGAGAGTGTTTTCATTCAGGGAGTAGAGTGCGGCTTTGTTAATGTTCATCTCCATTCTGTAAATTTGTAATCAGACTTAGTTTCAGGACCTGTGACAGTCGGTATAGTGTCTACTTTATCCGTTGAGGGCATTCATTTGTCACTAGGCAACGACCTAGCAGGAGACAAGGTTGTGGTTAATCCACTTGTAACTGACAAGCCTTCTTTGGATCAGAAAGTTGATCCTATTGGAAAAGAATAACCTGATTTATACCTAGCTTGTGCAGTTACCAGAGCAATGTCAAAAAAGCTCTTGAGAATGATTTTGATAAGGAAAGTATTCCTTTAGCTGACACATGTATTGGTCAGGCTTCTGATGGGGTCACTTTCACTCCTAATTTGGATCAATCAAAAGGTATTGATCACCGTGATCCTCTTTTAAATACTCGTTCTCTTTTATCTAATCAGGGTGACAAACGACAATCACTTGTCGTCAAACAGGAAAAAGATCATGAGATCTCCTGTTTGTTTCAGAGGGCCATTAGTGAAACTGAAGCCACTGAAGTACCTGTCTGTTATTTCATTAAAAATGGAATTCTTATGAAAAAATGGAGACCTCCCGAGGTACCTGCTAATGACGAGTGGTCAGTGAACTATCAAATTGTAGTTCCAAAATCTTACAGACAGGAAATACTTAGTTTGGCCCATGAAACTCCTCTGGCTGGTCATTTAGGGATCAATAAAACTTATCACAAGATCTTGACTCACTTTTATTGGCCAAAAATCAAAAGTGATGTTTATAAATTTTGTAGATCTTGTCATACTTGTCAGATGGAAGAAAAACCCAATCAGAAGATACCTAAGGCTCATCTGCAACCTATTCCTTCATTTGACTACCCAGTTAGCAGAATTATGGTAGACTGTGTTGGTCCCTTACCTAAGACCAAGTCAGGCAACCAATATTTGTTGACCATTATGTGTACGTCAACATGATTCCCAGAGGCAATTCCTTTGAGGAATATTAAAACCAAAACAATAGTAAAAGCTTTGATAGAGTTTTTTTTTTACTCAACTTGGCCTTCCTAAATCTGTCCAATTGGATCAAGGGTGAAATTTTATATCTGGAAATTTTCAGCAAGCTATGCACGAATTAGGCATTCAACAATTGAAATCTTCTGCTTACCACCCTGAAAACCAAGGGGCTTTAGAAAGATTTCATCAGACTTTGAAGAATATGATTCGGTCATATTGCTTTGATACGAGTAAAGATTGGGATGAATGCATTCATTTACTTTTGTTTGCTGTTAGGGAGTCCGTTCACCAATCTTTAGGATTCAGTCCCTTTGAACTAGTTTTCGGACATACTGTGCGTGGACCATTGAAGTTGTTGAAAGAGAAACTTCTTTCTAATGAAGATACTGAGCTCAATCTTCTTGATTATGTTTCTGATTTTAAGTACAAGTTGTCAAAGGCTTGTGCGGTTGCAAGAGGAAATCTGCTCTCTACTCAGTCCAAAATGAAATCAAGGTATGATAAAAACTCAAGGGATAGGAGTTTTCAGCCTGGTTATAGAGTTCTAGCTCTCTTGCCCATTCCACAAAATCCCCTTCAGGCCAAGTATTATGGTCCGTATACGGTTGAAAAGAGAGCAAATGATTTAAATTACATCATAAATACTCCTGGTAGGCGAAACCAAAAACAACTTTGCCACATTAACATGTTAAAGGAGTATATGGAGAGAGTTTGCCCGGTAAATCATGCAATTAATTTAGTTGTACCTGTCCCACAAACTGAGGATTTAAGTGAAGAAATTTAATCGGACTCTGTTGATCTTGGAGCAAAAAATCTTCGGAATTCGGAAATTATGAAAAATCTGGACCAGAAACTTTTACATTTGCAACAACAAGAAAAGAATGAACTTAAACAGTTATTATTCGAATATGAGCACTTGTTTCCAGATATTCCTACGAGGACAAACAAAATTTTTCATGACGTTAAAATTGTAGATTCAAAACCTGGGAAACAACACAAATACAGGATGAACCCTCTCAAACAGGAATACTTGAAAAAGGAAATTCAGTATTTGCTGGAGAACGATTACATAGAGCCCAGTAAAAGTGATTGGAGTTCACCATGCATACTTGTTCCGAAACCAGATAAAACTTTCCGTATGTGCACTGATTATAGGAAGGTGAACAGTGTGACAAAAACAGATTCATTTCCATTACCAAGGATTGATGACTGTATTAATAAAATTGGAAATGCTAAGTACGTCACCAAATTTGACCTTCTGAAAGGATTTTGGCAAATTCCACTAACGGAAAGAGCGAAGGAAATTTCGGTATTTGTGACTCCAGGTGGACTCTGTCAATATAAAGTAATGTCGTTCGGAATGAAGTGGTTCCCCAAGTACGTTTCAACGCTTAATGAATATGATTACCTCTGGTCTAGATAATAATAATGCTTACATCGATGATGTCATCATCTACAACGACACCTGGAAAGAATATCTAGCCACGATTCGGAAATTCTTTGACAGACTCACTGATGCAAATTTGACAATCAATTTATCTAAAAGTGAGTTTTGCCATGCTTGTGTAACTTTTCTAGGACATATTGTGGGACATGGTCAAGTTAAACCTATAGATGCTAAGGACAAGGCTATCTCTGATTTCCCTGTGCCTGTCAGTAAAAAGCAACTGATGCGATTTTTGGGTATGGCCGGATACTATCGGAAATTTTGTTCCAATTTTTCTAATATTCCTGAACCCCTGACAAACTTGTTAAGTAAGAAAAATAAGTTTCTCTGGACCGAAAAATGTCAGGAGGATTTTGATAGGTTAAAAGCCATACTCAAAAGTGCACCGGTTCTTACAGCTCCAAATTTCAATCTTTTAAATTATCTGTGGATGAAAGTGATGTTGGGGTTGGAGCAGTATTGATTCAAGAAGATAGAAATGGCGTTGATCATCCAGTGTGCTATTTCTCTAAGAAATTAAATAAGCACCAAAGGAATTACTCAGCAATCGAGAAGGAATGTTTGGCTTTAATTTTGGCATTACAGCATTTTATTTTTGTTTCATTATATTTTATTGTAATGATAATTTTTACTGGATTTGATATTTTTCCCAGTAAATTCAGTCTTTAGAGCTCGATGTGTTTGATTGTTGATGTCAGTTTGTTCTGAAGTTCATCTATTTTTTGGAATTTAATAATTTATTCTCTAGAAAACTACACACGTGCTTCTTTTTATAAAGATTCTGGGACAAAGATATTCAGTGGAAATTTATTCCCAACTTTGAGTGTTGACTGAAATTATATAAAAATAACAATGAAAATGAAGCATGCCAATTCACACCATTGGGGCAAAGAAAATTAAAATTCATGTCAGTCAGGATTAGACTTAAGATCAAATTAGTTGTATATAAGCCTAGCGTAGGTTTGCGTCATATATAGTATGATGTCATACTATCTATGATACCATCACTTTTCAAGAAATGAGATTGGGGCATATCTGTTTGATGTAAAAAAAAAAAAAAATCCAACTGCAAGAGAGCGTGGTTTTAGCCGGTTTGCTCCAGGCCTGGTATCTGCCAAGTCTGTATGAAGATAGACTAGGGCGGGTCGTGGCTAAGAAGAAACGGCAAAACAAAATAAAACCCGCCTCTGGGGGTGGTTTATATGGTGATGGTATAATATGAACCCATCTTCTAACCAAGCAACGTCATCATTGAGATTTTAATGTTTTATATTATGCTAAACTATGAAATTACTGGATTTTCCAAGTAAAATAGTTATGATAATTGACTAGAGTGAATTACATTAAACAATTTCACTACCGCGTCGATAAGAAGATAACCATGAAATTCGAAATCATTCTTCGATACTTACGTGACAGTGGTAACAATGGCCGCTTTCCGACAAAGGCAACTGGAGTTCAATTCCAGCAAGGAGCGAATTATTTATTTTTTGCTTTATGTGCTAATTTGCATTAAATTGGGTAGAAGAATTATGCAACTGTTTTTTTTTTCTTTGTGAATAATCACAAAAAAAAAAAAACAACAAAACAGCAGAACATAAACGGTAAGACGAAGACATCATGCAGTATCAGTTAGAAATTTGCTACTTTCATTCTGTTATACTGCACAGTACGTCTTGGTAGCCAACACGTTTGAGCATAGAGTAAAAAAGAAAATGGGCTTGCTACAACGCCTTTAACGTCCTAAACGTTTGGTCGCATCGTTTTCGTTTTATTTCGTTGTGTACCGAGGTTTAAATTTGGCTTTCCACTGAACAGCACGATTGTCGAAGCCGGCGTGTGTCCTAAGCTAGAAATAGGGTTTAGCACAAAACGTTTCCCCCAGAGAATGTTGTATATAAAGCCACTGCATACACAAAGCATTTGACTTAAGGGTAGTTTTACTCTGAAAGGCGATTTCTGTTAATTTGCTGATGAATTTTATTATGGAAAACGCTAGATCTGGTAGCTTAAGAATTTAATTTTCTTTTTTATTAATCACATCTGGCAATTGTTTTCGAAAGCAATGTTTTTTGAGATTTCAGCAAGTTATTAAAGCTGTAACCAGAGGTAATCCCATTACGATATAATCTGGGCGTTGAATAAAAGCCGATGATTACCAATCAATTAGACTGATATCAGTTTCTATTCTTTCACAAAACATTATTGATCAAATTGTAAAATAATATATCATACTTAATATGGAATAAACAAATATTAAGTTTTATTACGTGCAAAAATAGAAGAAATATGTACCGTGATAGTTGGATGTTGCCTTTTCCGTAATTCAGGACCCCCACTTGTTGTACTGCAATGCATGTAGAGCGCTATCTTGGTCAGCGGCAAAACGAGAGGCCTATCACCAATACCCGTTTAAGGCTTCACTTTTTTCGTATTAAAAGTATTATAATATGTCCAGCTTATTTACATAAATACATTACAATCCATCTAAGTACTTAAGAAGGGACATAATTCTTATAATCATTCTTTGCATTAGAAGAGTTACTCTGCTACACTAGACAAAAAGATGTTCCCTTTAAAGGTAAAATCCAATATGTCATCTTTGTTTGGCACTCACTTCCGGAGTGCCGAAAAGACCGTTAAATTTGTCGAAGAAATTTTGTGTGTACTTTTTGTCATTTCGTTATAATTCTTTTAGTAATAATAGTGGTTCTGTATATTTCTTACTTTGCTAGGACACAGCATCTATCCCCCAAGAATCTTCCTTATTTTATCAAGCATGCCACATGATATGTGCAACTCTTGAATTATCAGCGTTAATACACGACAGACACAGTGACGCAGAGTAGTAATTGGCTAAACGGGGAAACCGCCTATGGTATTTGTTTATTTTGTTTTTGAGTTTACTCGACGTTTATTATCTGCAAATCCGCTACGCGGTTTCTTGTTTGTATTGGGATTTGTTGACAACTTCCCCTTTCCGCCAAAACAATCTCGAACTTGGCCGCGCTAAGTACTTTATCGCCAAGAGCCACCGAATGACTTTACTAAGCGGGTTGAGACTATTTTGTTTCCTTCAGAAATCAGTTTTGGATAAATACGTATTCGTGAATGTAATCATATCGAATCTAATTTGCTAGTACCACCAAAGACATCGCTTATTATCGATATAGCTCCGACAGTAATTCATATTGGTGCACCTACGATGCTTGTTGTTGCCGTTATTTCTGTGACACCAGGACCAACAGTTGTTACCCCAGCAAGACTACAAACATCATCTACAGCCAAACATGCACGTTTGTGTTTCACGATCAATGCGCTTCTTGGTGATTTCATCTCTGTTGATGCGTTTCGATTATTTTTTCGCGTCGATAACATTCAGGGTGCACCATATTTCTTCTATTTATAATACAATTGAGCAGTATAATTGCACGACAAGCAGACCCTAGCCCGACTCATCACATCAAGTTTTAATACGCATACGCACTTCTAACCAATCACCCTTTTTACTGGCACAACTGCCATAGATTAACAAAAGATCTCTATCTGACGAATATTTAAATTTCTATAATTCTACAGGTTTGGGGTTAGCTTTAATGTTATTAAAAAATACACTGGTTGCATCCACTCCTAATGTTTCAAAGATCGTTCTCAACTTGGTCCAAATACCGTTACTGAAACAAGTGCGTCGTTACTGAAAAATGTCGAGATTTTTATGTCTTACCTTTGTTATTGTTGATTTAAAATGTTCGTTGGAAAAGGAGTTTGTATGAAATTGCCGGCTTTGCCGTTTTTGTTCCCTTGGGGCCATTCCACCCGTCCTCGCCTCTACCCTTTATGATACATTTAGCCCCAACGCGAGCGCTGCTGTTTGATCATATTAATTATGTCCACGGGAGTGTTTGCACACACTTGACGTGAGTGAGCCAGTCATGTGGGGTGGAGTCTTGTCCGGATGGAAATGCCCCAAAGGGTTTTCAACAAAAGACAAAATCTTTACCTTTTATACAACTCCTGTGACTGCAGAAACGAATTCCATCAGAGAGATGTACTCAGACAGGCAATCCTAAGGTAGCGACCAACACACACACACACACACACACACACACACACAGACACACACAGACACACACAGACACACACACAGCTAATATGTTCATCGATCGATAGCCAGTTCTCTGCATGAGGATTATTTACTGTTCGTATTCAAACTAATGAATGAGTGTGTGTATTTTTTATCAATAGTGTCGACAGACAGACTTGTATTAATTATATTTTCGCAACTCTATAGTACGACATTTGTACTGGCAAACAGAGAAATATATTTGTTGAGTTGTTATATTGTACTGAAGACGTACGAATTATCAAAAAATCAAAGCACATTGATAAGTTGGTAAATTTTGAAGTGATTTTATTAATAGAATGAAACAAACTTGGACAGATTTTTGAAGATAAATAAAATTAAAACAAACAGCAGAATATCTTGTATGAAAGCGTACACCCTCAAAAGAGACATGATACCTCGCCCACTGCGTCTCAAGCAAGTGCCGTTTTTGATGAGGCCTGTGACAAGGATGTTAAAGAGCAGACAAATTAAACAAATGCTTTGGAGCCATAAGTATTAGAATGATATGAAAACTCAGTTTGATTTACAGAGCGATATTCCACGATGCAAAAAGTGGATGAAATTCACCAGGGGAGGTTTAACATTATTGGAGAAATGCTACAATCGCCTGATAAAATTTGTGTTGCTGCCGTATTAGATGATGACCTATGTGTGGTTATTGAGGAGGACCCGTTTGGGAAAAATGTTTTACTCAACACCGCAGAAGGATTTCGCTGTGGATACTCTGAGATAGGCGTAGTTAATTATTTGGCAAGGGTAGATTTACAGCGTCGTGTTAGCCTTTGAGCGTAAAGTGGGAGTGCTGCTAACAACACAGAGCAGAAAATGTAGCAGTGTTTCCGATAATTAGATAACCGCTCGCACATATGCATATTAGAAGCTCCATGGCATTGGGACGCAACAAATACAAAGCTGCCTGCCTTGGGAAACACGAACAATGCGGCAGAAAATGCCATAATGACTACTGTTGAACACAAACGCAAATACTACGTGATAGCCTAGGTGCGCCACCAACACAACCACCGGTTGTCACTGCCACTGCAACAACAACAAACCAACGGTTAAACAACTAAGGCAATTTTCACATAAATGTAAATTTCGAATACCCAAAGCGAGGCAACTGGATTGGTGCTGTTTAATCTTTAGGCAGCTCTGCCCGGAGTTATCTCCCTTCACCTGGAGTGTTATACTGAAATATTATTTTTTGTTCATATTTCTTTGAAAATGCTGATTTGGTTATATTACCCGCGACACGTTGTACCGAAGCTCGGCAAATATAAAAAAAATGGCAGCTGCATATGTTGACTGAAATATTATTTCCTCGTCTGTCTCTGTATTTACAGATTTAACTGATCTTGCATGATTATTATTTTTTTCCATTATTTCCCTGTTCACAATTCAGACTCTGTGTAACAGTCTGAAGATTATTCAAAGAATTATCAAGTTTTTGGTCGATAATATGATCAATCACAAAATCATCTTCGATCAAACCATCGTAACATTCATAAATAAATTTGTGACAGAGATACCTTTTCCCCAACAGTAAATATGAGATAACGAGCATTATTAAGCATGTACTAACACCCGACGCCTCATAATTCTTGATGTTGGGATGCGTTACAATTTCATCGGCGTTATTTCCTTGCTCCATTTATATCGTATATATCACTTGTCTAAATTATTATTTTATTACTAAGAAAAATATATGGGATGCTGCTAGCGTGAAAATCAAGCGAGATAGTCTCCAGCGTTTTTATAGGAGATTCAATACCATCATTTTTTAATCATAATACCGTTTAAAAGCTCTGTATTTTCTGCCTCCACAGTCTACACACAACTGCGTTTTCCCCCTGACACCCTTGTTACACTTCAAATATGGCTTTGGTCCTAGACTACCTCGTCGCACATTCTGCAGGTGATATGCACATAAATCCATAAATCCGTTACACATACCTTATTACAAGGCGTTGTAGATGCGATCATCAACCACTTGCAACTATTCTTTGCTTGAATCATTGTATATTATAAATTAAAGTTTAATTTAAATATATATTTGCCTTAATTATATGATGGAGGAATTTACAAAATTATATGCGATCAAGCCCTCTCAAGCTTGATCAGATCTTAACAGAATAACCCCTGACTTGCCGAGGCGAGTTCTGGTTGATGTTGATTTTACGAATAAGACTTTAATCAATCGTATCTGTGAAGCCAAGAGAGAATTTCGTAACGATGGCGTGGCTCATATGTGGTCAACATTCAGAATTAGGCAAGACGATAAAGCCCAGATTGATGCTACAATGAATGACCAGCGAGCAAGGACAATTATTGATTATCTCGACGTTCTACGAACTTACGAACAAAGATACCTTTTTAGAATAAAATGTATTGTAGCCGTAGACGCTGCCGCAGTGACCTGGATCATCCGTGACAAATGTGACTCTGTTCGATTACATCAAGCTGGGGGTGTTGTCACGTTAAGTAAAAACTCCAACCCAGGAATAGTGACTGGTATCGACAAACTGTATTATGAACGAGCATATCATGTGACGGCGGTTATTTATGCGATATATCCGCTGAATGATAATCCTAGCGCTGATGATCTTCGACCAATGAAAATTTCGACCACCGAGAATCGTCTGAATTGTGTTGCTGAAAGAGTTATAGAACATTTCACAAATGCGATATGTGGAAATGGTTTAATGGATCTGAGACGTAAAACAGTAAATGAATGGGCCGAGCGCGTTAAAGAAAATGGAGCTACGATCAGAGACGTTACTGGGTTGGAAAAGAAATTAAGATTTCCGATAAGGGTGAAGAAACTAACCGGCGAGATTTGTACGAATCAAAATATAAATCAAATGGAGCTTCGATAGAAATCGTTGATCATATCGCTCACGCTTGGACGTCGGACGTAACATTATTTCCACGAAATAGAAATTTTAAAATTTATTACGGTGATATGTTCGATTTTATCAATAATATCAGTAAGAGTGACCCCGTGTCCGTGTGGTTGTTTCAAAGGTCCGAATGTAGAAATTATGATCAGTTTGTACGGCCTAATGGAGATATTTATCGCACAGAATCTCTTCATGGCGAGATGATGAAGATTGCGTTAAGATACACGAATGATGCTAATATTATTGAACGATTACTCAGAAGCTGTTTTACTGTTCCGTCAGTTGCTGCTCACTTTGCTCAGGAAGAAAATTCATGGAGGCCAACACGGTTGGAATTTCTTGAAGATATACAACGCAGTTGTGTCGAATACGAACACGGCAGATTGTGGAATACTAAATACGATTAAAAGGATGTTATCTCAGTTGATATGGTTGCAAGTTATCCTGGAAGTTTTCTTGGAATGGGAGAGTGTGCTAAGTATTTCAAAAGATTTTTTTTTTCATGCAACACACGAGATGACTCGAGTTGCGATCAATGGACCCTTGCCAGATTTTGACTTAACTGGATTTTCATTTATTGAGTCATTCGAGTTTGCATCGGAAACCATTCATCCGGTTGTCGCTGTTTGGTTTGGTCGTCATTTTAATAAACGTGGTTGGACTCCTATAGTTTTGATACGATATATGCTTGATGCAAAGATATTGATATCGTTAACCATGAGTGAAGCAATAATGTCGTATCGTCCACAAAAACAAGTCTGGCTACCAAAATCCGTCGTCGGTGACGAGGGCGACGAAGATGTCAATTACGATATTAGAAACTATGAAATTAAACTTGCAAAAGATCTTGGCAGAAAAATAATTGGGAAATTTACACAAGGAGGATCATATGATCATAAACGACATTGTACAAGATGACTCATCGACGATACTGAGCTCGATTTCATAATTGCTGATTCAACAGAGAAAAATATATTTGTAAATCGAAATAATGTTAACCTATCAGATGGAACCGAACTAGGCACAATTATGAGATACATTGATGGTGACTCACCACAGTTTACTCATTGAAGATCTTCGATTTTAGCGTATGTGTCGATAAACTTATTATCGATGATAAAACAGATTTCCTGATACCGCGGTAAGAGTTGACACAAATTCATTTTTATATCAGTAAAAGAAAATGCAGGATTGCTAAATGAATTACAGATAAACGTTGATGCACTATGGGGCGAGTGGAGAGTGAAAAAGGAAAAGATGCTTAGTTATTCTAAATCTGCTGATTATAGATCTGAGGAGATATATTATAAAAATAGTCAAATGTCACAACCATCATCAGCACCGTCGGTGTATGATCTGTGGCCAGACATAAAACCGTTTATCTCAACGGACCTGGCGGTTCTGGTAAAAGAACACGCGTGATAAAACTTTTCAGGGGTTTAGATGTGGTAGTACTAACTCCGACTCACCGACGCGCCAGAGAGATGAAAGAAAGAGGGGTTAAGTCTCATATTTATCACAGTTTCTTTCGGTGGAAGGGAGATGCTTAGACACCTGAGCGAATGGGTGAGAAATATATTCATAAGATCATTATCTTGGATGAGATATGCTCGGTATCCGTTGACGTATTAAAAATGTTTCTTGACTGGTTATTGGCTCGGAATACTGCTGTTATCATGTGTGGTGATCATGGTCAACCACCACCTTTTGTCGGTGAATCTCCACATCGCTGGTTAAAAGAATTCGTAGATTATTATGAGGAAATGCTTGATGATCATAGAGCTATTGATGAATCACTAAAATAATCAAAAAGTTAATCAGACTTCAGCCGGGTAAGATTCAATGTGAGATAATGCGTAAGGTAACTCCAGAAACAACAAACGACAATTTATGGAATTTATGGAGGCCTGCTAATTTGATAGTTGCAAGTCGGAAGATAGTTCATGATTCACTACAGCAACAATTATTTCTGTTACATAAAGACAAAATTTCAGATCTACCTGTACCATTGTGTTATCGTACAGCAGATACAGGTAAACAAAATATTGATGTTGAAATTCCTGGATCGTCAGAGAAACAAAAGCTCGTTCTTAATGATATTGTTGTTGTTCTTGTTAATATTGTTCAGAGTTCGTTAACGCTGGATAAATCTCCGTGGATTCTAGGATATGCTGTAACTATTTATTCATCACAGGAATTAACTATTTCGGATACTAATATTTTCATTGTCGATGATCGTATCGAATGGTCAAATTTAATTTGTCTAGCAGTATCTCGACTCAGAAGAATGTCTCAGCTACGGAGGGTTATCATGGACTGAGCAGTGAATAATAATCAAACTCAGGAAATCAACGCATCGTTATTAAACGATATAGTAAGGAAAAAATTAGCTGATTATCAGCGATGTGACAAAAATATATACGCGATTTTGATCTTGATGTTAAGTTTATCATGACACTGAAACAACAACAAACTAATCACTGTGTTTGCTGTAACACAGTAATGTTGTGGCAGTATTCTCCTAATGACCCAAGACAATTTACCGTGGATAGAATTAATAGTAGTCTCGGCCACACACGTGAAAATGTGATGCTGACCTGTCTTGAGTGTAATCGACGTCGAGGAACCAGTGCCTTATTGCTAACGAATCACCCTTCACAAACGTGAAGGTGGTGGTAATTGTGTATCTTCAGGAATTACTTGTAATTGTACACGTTCAAATCCACGTTGAGGAGCAGGTCTACTTGTGGATCTCGCCACGCTGGAAATTTTATGTGTGGTTACACTCCAGACTGGGTCAGTCGCTCTTTTTTACCCCATCTCTCAAGCTCCCCCGGCTCATATAAATATCTGAGTCACGTTACCTAGTACTGGTTGTGTTGAGAAAGAGTCATGTCGCTTAAATGGTATGTGTTTCTTCGAGATTGCATTGATGGGGGTCATAGAAATTCCACGAGTAATTTCATTATTTAACGCAGCTATCGCACTTGGTCGTCTTGTAATCCATTCACGAGATCTATTGTCCCCGGACCTAAGGTCGGTGGATATTTCCTTCACATAGTGATATCCAAACAATCGCTCAGCAAGTGTTCGATTAAATCGCTCAACGATTGCCTGATAGCGATGAATTGCGGTGTGCCCTCGTCTGATTTTCACGTTATGTTGTTTAATCAAAGATGTTACTGCACCAAGAAATTCTTTGCCAGGATCAACCTGTAGCAACTGTGGCCATCGTAGGCCGCCACGTTGATAAATTCGTTCAAACGCAGATGCAACTTCAGTTGCTGTCTTTGTTGAAAGTGGTTCTGCTTCTTTACATCTACTTGCAACGTCAACGACAGTCAACGCGTATTGGTATGTGTGCGATTGACGTCTACCATTTTTAATAGTATCATGTGGTAAAAACAAAATATCTTCCTTATGAACCTCATCGGGAGTGCCGACATCAAAATGTGCAAACTGAATTTTCTTAGTTGGTGGTAGATACATTTGCCATATTGCCTGTCGTGCTAACCAATCTGCAGCAACAGAACGTTCGACACCTGCTGAATCAGCAAGTTTACTAATCGTTGATCTACCCCTCCAATATCCTCTTGGGCTATAATAAATCGATTCCATATAATAGTTATCTACGATTAATTACCGGCCCCTAGCACTAGTTTACCTTTCATCGCAGATCTTATCAAAAAATTAGCGAGCGATTATCTGAGAGATTTATTTTTTCATAAATTTTAGAGTGTGAATCAACTTCACGTCTGCAATATGTTGTTGTTGTAGATCTCTATTTGTATACGCAACATCATGAACCTGGCACGCTTGATCAATAGCATTTGTTGGATACTCTCCAAATCTTGGTTGATCTTTTTCGTCAAGTCGGATATCATGTCGGGTTCCACGAACACAGGATACTTAGCCCATGGAGCACCTGGTAATTTTCCTAGTGAAGCAGCGATATCTCTGCCTGTTGCATGAGAGATAAATTTATATTTTTTTGTACCACATTTCACACACTTGCCTGTAAGTGCACGCTTTTTTTTCCTCGTCATTATTGTTAATAATCCGCTGGTGGGATGGGTGCTTAGCATCGAACACAATATAAATCCATAAAATTATTATATATTCCTAAAATTTGAATGTCATTGAATTTTCAGCGACACGAAAGCAAGAACCAATCAAGCATCATCCAGCGCTACCAAATTCTATCACAGCAATTATCATAGGTCCATCCGGGTCTAGTAAGACACAATTGTTACTTAACCTGGTAATGAGATGGCTCAAGTGGGAAAGAAGATTTTAGTGGCACTATCTGCAGACGATCAGCGATGCTACGACGTGTTAAAAGATTTTAATGAAAATGCAAAATTGTTGGACGAGGACGGAAATGATATTATTGATTTTATCACGGACATCAACGATGCTCCGTTGGTAGATGATCTCAACGGGGGCATCAACAATCTCATAGTATACGATGATGTGATGCTAGACAACAATCAAATCCAGCTCGGATAATATCCCAAGGAGACACAAAAACACCGATATTATATATGTTACTCAGCGATATGCGCAAATACCTAAAGTGATTAGAGATAACTTTAATCTTTGGTTGTATTTAATGGTGTTGATATCCACACACTAAGAAACATCCACCAGACTTGGTGTTCAGGGGACATGGATATGATTAAGTTTAAAAACTTCTTCTCAGAAGCGCAAGCCACTCCCCATGGATCTATCACGATAAATTTACATGATCCTCGGTCGCGATATCGCATAAGTCTCGATAAAAGTTTTGGTTGAGAGACCTGTCATCTAACCGTTACATTTTTACCACACACAGCAGCAGGGAGGATGCCGACCAACAGTAAATATCCAGGATCGGTAAACGAGGACGCATAAAAATTTGACACATAAACGTCAAATTAAAAATAACAAAAATGCGCTAAGCCTGTAGAGGTCTCGGTTTAGTGCAACCCGGTTAGAAGTCTCGGTTTAGAATTATTGACTTTGTCTGTTCATTTTCGTAGGAAGGTTTATTTTCAAAAACGGACTGCTCTAAAAAGTTGTCGGATTCACCCTCCCTGCTGCTGAGGCGGATGCTCTAACCACTAGGCCACCGGAGAGGTCTTATAGAGTTCTGTATGATCGGCTTAACCTGCTAATCGTCGTCTTCGTGTTGCCGTCGTATTGTTAGTTGCATAAGCTGACAACGATAATTTTCGCACATCCGTTAAGTCAAATATCGATCAGTCCATTTGGAATGATCGTCATAATAACACATATAAGGACTATTTCTTTTGGAATTGCCAAATAAATATCTTAAAACATATGGAACGTGCATAACTTCTAAAGTCTCAATTCTATGATACTGACATATTTAAAATTATATTTGTTAATCTTATTTAACCTGCGTCCCCTATTCTTGCTCACATGAAATAGTCTGTATTTATAAACATGGGTCATAATGTCGGTGTGGAGTTTTAAGAACGGTATCGTTTACTTGCACAGGGAATTGAGAGCTTCCGTGGATTCACCTGTAATCTCAGAGAAGCACCCCATAAACATCCGAAACGAGACGCATGATGGTGAGCAACTGTCATTGCTGCAAGCGTTCGAGATTTCCGCAGTATTTCAAAGACCATTTGGATAAGTAGATGGATCGCAATTTTCTGCGTTGTCATAGGACAGGCCAGGCGTTGTACCGCACTCGCTTCTGGAATACAGTGCATGAACAATGGTATTGATTTTCTGCACTTGTTGCTCGGAACAGGTGGAAGAATTCAAAAATTCCATACAGGTTCGATAGTCACTGTATGCCCTGAAAATAAATAAATAAATAAATAAATAAATAAATAAATAAGTACATTCATTATCAAAAGACACGATAACGGCGTTCTAAATGTTAACTTGAAACAGCATGATAAAATCAGACTACAGACCACTGGAGTTCATTAGAAAAAAAATTGGGAATATCCATCATTGGATCGAGGGCTGGGGAGTCTAACTCGTAACAATAAAACACCATCCCCAGAGATCGATTCATTGACGGATACTCCCAATTTTCTTTGTAATGAGCCCCTGTGTTACGGACTATATGCAAAAGCTGTTACTTGTTTTGGCAACCGTAACGTCCCGCATTTTGATGGCTGAGTTGTCGGACAAAAATGCACTGTATGATCTTGAATGGTCAAAGACTTAACAGAGGTCTCATCTATTGCACGGATTACCACAAACATTGCACGTGCATTAGCAGCATAATATTTAACCTACATTTGTATATATGTAGTTAAAGTCAATTAAAAATAAAAAAACAAACCATTTCTTCATATCCGCAACAATAATAATATAGTCATTTTAAATGGTATTAGGATGTGGTATTTATTATACCGTTTCTTGATAAAAAATGGCACACAAAACTCTGGAACAAAAAGTGCCTCAGGCTGAGATGATAATGGATAATGTCTTTTTCATTTACTTAGGCTAAATAGGTAGTGTAAACAAATAATAAATTAATTATTGAATCTGTCGGCAGGCAATAAGAGGTGTTGTAGCATGGATAAGTGTACGCGTATCATTATTTGTTGGTTTTATTACATGATTCCACTGCTAGTTGCTCTTGCTAATGAAACGTATCTTCACTCCATGATTTATCATCAGATCATAGTTACCTGCCTTGCCGTAATTGGTTTTACTTTACTTCATCACACTTTACATTAGTCACTAATAATTTTAACGATTCTTGTAGATAAAATTATGTTATGTATATCTATGTTTTTATTGTTACTTGTGTTACATGATTTTGTCAAATTTGTGTAATTTTATTCATGGCTGTAAATTGTAGCGGCTATCTTTGGTTGAAATCGTCTGCGTGCATAAGGTCTATTTTAAGATGTTAAAGAACGTAAAATTGCATATGATCTATAAATAGATGCTTACGTTGACAGTGGACAGTTACTAATAATAGAAATATTAGAAATTATGTTTACGAGATTCGGCCTTTCTCCTATTGGACAGATTGATCATGTGGTATCTTAGAAGAATTAAATTAATTCCTATTGGGTCAGTTAGATTACATGAATAGTTGTTTCGAAATATTAAACTGAATAGTACTATCTGTCACGTGAGGAAATTGCGACATATAGTCGAGAAAGACTATTGAAGGTGTATATAAGGAGCGAACTGAGCAATCTGATTCATTTCTATTTTTGGAGTCATTCTTATTCTTTTTTTGTCCATATTGTAACATCAAGTCTGCAGACGTGTTTTGTGTTGTACTTAGATGTTATTTGAGAAGAAAATATTTGTTTGGAATATTCAATGGAAATAGTAAGTGCTCATATTTTGGACTATAATATTATTTTGGAACTATTGTGATTTATTCAAATGAGTTCAGGACAACGACATTTTGACAACGTCGAAATTCACCAGTCACCAGTACAATTCCCAGTATGGAACTTTCAATCTTTTGGACGTTAATATAACTCTTTCAGGATTATTTGGGATTCACTTCATAATACATTAAGTTCCTCTCACATTTTTTTCATAACTTTGATAATTAAATTATTTATTAAGTTTTACAAAACTTGTTGATTTTGCTTCTTTCTGTTACTTAGTTTACCACCATAGAATCGTAACATTTCAAAAGTTAATACTTGAACCATGCTTTATGTTCTTTCTAGTTCGCTTCTGTGCACTTTTAATTGGGCTTCATTGATGACATGCACCCATATTACAGTCCTGATATATTTTAAAATCAGTTCATTTTGAGAGAGAAAAATAAATAGAGGCTGAAGAAAAATGAAAGAGGCATAAATATGGCAATAGAAAATTGATTAATACACATAAGGGAAGATATATACCCTAAATGGGAATCGACAGTAGTTCCACTGTGGCGATATCATTTTACCCCTATAGATCCATTTCAGTGTCTCTTAATAAAGTTTATAATAAAATATGCGATGTTTATCATTGGAATTTGCTGCAGTTTAGATGGAACACATGAGAATGGTTTGACTCCTCCAATGTATTTGGGACCAAAATAATTTTTGTTTCATACAATGGTGCCAGAAGTGGAGTAATTCTTGGTTTGTCTTACAAGAATTATTACCACAGACAGTTTGATTTGTTCACTGAAGTTTACAAAAAGATCTATGACAAGGCATGATCGTCATTTGAGAAATATATCAGAATTTTAGCTATGATGGTATCAAATTTCACACGTTGCCATTCACCCATTTAGTATCTCACCACGATTGAAAATCAATATACAAAAGAGTTTGTTTCACTCTTTTGGGTTCCAAAGTTTGCATGTCAGTGCTAAAGCATTTAAGCTCTATGCCGTTTTGTACGTGTTATTTCAGAAATGGATCTAAATTTTGTTTTCATACTTTATTTTAGGCGTACACAAGTGATATACTTCCTCAGTATACATTTACCGAGATATTGCACGTGCTGTTTAAAACTTTTTTGTGGGTTTTTTTACTTCCGAAGCAACATATATTTGCTGCAAAATGCGAAATCATTTGAGTATTTTAAACTTTAAATATTATGAGATGTAACAAATTGAATAAAAGTGATCATTACAAGGGAAATGATAAATTAATTTTAGAAATACATTCTACTAGCTCAGACATATGACGGAATCTCGAGTTTATGATAAATATAGCAATGAGTTGCAGTATTTTGACTTTACATTTGTCACTAATGTCATTGCGTGACCTCCCATTTAGATCGGTGTCCTGCAATATCAGTTATTCCGGTGGACAAACCAGACGAGAGAAAATACAAGCAAACTTCGACTTTCTTCTTCAATGTTCCTACATGTCCTGATAATGTCAGTTGATCAATAGATGCATCTTTTGGTCATCTCTTTAATGTATCATTGTACTAAAGAAGCCAATCAGCTGTTATTTCATAAAGTAATCTCTACGAAAGTCATTTATATTTGTTCACTTATTTTCCTAGAGATGTTCTAACCAGCGAAGTATGTTGCGCTGACTAGAAATTGGCATTAAAGTCTAAACAGAAAATGAAATGTTCAACTTGACTCTTGCGTACGCGGACAAAGAAAATACATGTAACTTGACCATCTCCGGAAATGTCACTTGAGCTAAAAATTCCAGTCGTTTTATTAAAATGCAACTATTTTTAAAACATGCAAAATAACCCATACAGATTTTGTTTGTAATATGTTGTTTCCATGTTCGGGTCTAATATAAGTAATATAGTTTTCGTCGATTTGAACTTAAAACTGATGCATTAAATTTACAACAAACAATATAGAAAATGGAAGGAAATAGACACGGAGCTAAGTTAATGCAGTGACGTCTTCTAAGCAGAAAGCATCTGATACAGTAAAGCATCGATTAGCCTTACGTACGGAAGGAAGCAGATATATATTTGTCCTGATAATTTCTGCTAGAATAACTGATATCGTGATGCACAATAACTTATGAACCATAGGAAAAATTCCGTAGTCCGTATGATTAAAGGGTCTGGATGACTGGCGTCGGTGTAATAGACATTTTAGTGTATATGATGGATGTGTTCTGAAAACTGGAGTGACCTTTTACAGACTGATGGAACACAAAAGATCAGTACTATCAAAAACGAAGTTGTTATGTATATTTGCATCGTGTATTTTTTCATTACATGATATGTAGCTGACCTTGTCCAAAATCAATTTCACTGTCTCAAGGATAATAATTTTACACCCGCTGCTCTTTCTACATAGCGTCAGCAAGTTTGAAGATAATTCATAGATTTAAATCAAAATAGTCCTCTAAATGTATGATTTTCGTCATAGAAACATTAAGCATAGTGTTTACCTTCTTAAGGAAATTTAGCTGCTGAATCGTCCGCAGTATTAATGTAATACTTGTTAACGTGTTCATCCTCTTTAGCTCTGCTGGTCGTAGACTTGAAGAGCGTATGGGATGGACCGTCCATCGGTTAATACAAATTTGTTATCGCTACTCCTCATAAGCTAATTGGAGGGTTCCCAAGGTTTGGGGTAAGGTTTATCTGCGTATTTTCGAATGGACAGGGGTATTTTGATCAAATAAAAATTGTCGGTCCTACATTAGGCACAAAATGGTCCTTAACAAAGCGATATAATGATATAAAACAACGTATATTATCACTTACCTTAGAAAAATTTAATTAAAGCTCACCGAACTGCATAATTTCAATTTGAAATGAAGTTCATGCATCGGAATCTGTTCATATCACATTCCAAAGTCGGTGTACATGGTCAAAGCGGAGACTACTGTTTAATAAGTTTTTCTTAGCTAGTATGAAGGCCGTGTGCCCTTTTAAAATAATTGGGATAAGTACAATGTGAACAAATGGCATGATGTATTGAGCTAAAATTCAACAGTCCTGGTATAAATAATGTGACAAATGACAGGTATATTAAGAGACCTACGTGTTGTGACGGTTGATACTGTGACTTTTTGTCTTAAATTAGTGTAGTACTGTGATAAATAACAGTGTGTACCTTCATCATCAAATCATAACCAAGTTCAATAGAATGGCAATGAAGGAAAAACATAAAACGTACTGTGTTTCTTTTACCGAAATTGGGGAATATGCTAAGCGACTTAATGTAAGAGAGTCAACTCATGTTCGTGAGTATTGAATAAATCATCTTTACATATAATAGTATCTTTGCCTTTATTCAAACATTCTGATAGCAATCGGATCACTGCAGGTCTTAGTACCTGATATGAATTCTTACTCTATAAGTACTGTGCAATAACAACGAAATGTAATGTCATAGCTTTGCACGAAAATATGATTTCTTTTTTTCAGAATCGGTGTTCTTTAACTCTCTTGAGCCAAAAATTTTAGAAACTTACCGCATTGAGAATAAATATTGTTTATATGTGTTGTGTTTTTGTTTCGTTTTTTAGTTTTGTTTTATTTAGTTTGTGTTTCTCAACTTCACCTTGTGGAATTGAATTTCATTGCATTTTTCCTTAATTATTATTATTTATTATTATTAGTTATTTGAAATAAATTAATATGGGTTTGATAATGAGACCCAATGTTGGAATTACAAAGCTGTGTCTGTAGACTGAATTGCGCGTGCTTTTCTCAAACGTTCGATCAAGATATGGCTTTAAAATCAGCCTCGGAAAAAGTTAATCCCATTTCATTATAGATTTATGTATATATTGGAATGGCTTATCGTTTAATTGTTTTAGAAATAAACCTTTCATTGGCATTGTACAGCCAGAATGGTGTTGATACAACATTAAAACTTACAGATATACACATTGATACATACTCTAAACAACAATGGGTTTAGAATATACTGTAAACTATCTTCACTCTTCTGGAAAAAGTCAGTCGAAAACTTGATATACCAAATCGTGAATAGACGCCCTTGTGCACGATTGTATATGTGAATGAATCAGGTACGACAGAGCAATTCCATTCTCTGCCTCAGAAGCAATGTTCTAACTCTAAGAGCATATTTGCTTGCATTTTATCTAAATATCGTCTGGTTTGTTGTCATAGCAGATAACACGATTCATACAATGTAGCAGAAAGACGTTGTATTTCAAGTTACTTTCCCGAGAACAAAACTTCCAAATAGCAGACTGTTTCATGGAGTTATTAGTTGTTTATCTTCGGCTTCCAAACAGAGAGATCGTCCAAAGCATTTGAAACATTTCTTTCCATCCTATGAATTTTCCAGGGATATGACCCCTACATGAAAGCCGGGGAAGTACCAAGACGAGTGTACCCAAATAACAAAACAGTGAGAACAGATTGATGAGTAAACATTTCATTCGGAGTCCATTTCCTTTGCTCCTGTATCATAACCTTCATTCACTACTGTTCACTGAGTATCATCATAGATTTTCCTGCCATAGGTGAAAATTTATGTTCAAGATAAGATTAGATCAGACCCACCATGGAAAGCACTCTCTATCAATCATTTATCGTCATTTATACTTCTACGTTATTTGTTATAAATAAATTTTATTTACTTCACGTATGGTAACCATATGGTAACCCTATTTAAAACTTGATTTAACGGCTATTTTTGTGGCGCTCTTTACAGTAAGCACATGCTGATCTCTGTGATATAATATATGGACGTTTAATTTCACGTATCGCTGTCAGCAAATTTCTATTCTATCCTGTGTCATGTAGAAAAATTATTTCATATATACCTCACAACAATTATTATTTTATCTCTATTTCTTTGTTGTGTAGAGATGTGATTTCACGTACAGATAACAGCAAGTAAATTTTGTTCTCTATCCTGTGTCTTTTAGATAAATAACTAAGAGGCACACACTCACCTCCCGTACCATGCAAAAATAGTCTGGATTTGCTGTTCTGCAGCAGTTCAGTTTTTCTGTGCCCTATTAGAAAGGTTATACAGTCGGGTAGCTTTTTAAATAGCAAAAGAGACTAAAAATGTTCCGTTGTCTTTTGCGTGTTTTTGTCTTGGCAGTATATAAGGAATAATATTAAAATAGTGGCTCTTTTCACTAGATTATATATTTCATGTTCATTCAAGATTCAGAGGATCTGAGATCCCTCAAATTAAGGTTGATAATATCAGTTTCTTGGTAAATCATCATATAAAAATATAAGATTTATTTATCCCACACGGAGTTAAATGCATTGCCTGAAGAAAAAAACCCCGCTATGAACCCATTGCCTGGGACCCCCCAACCCCCAACCCCCCCCCAAAAAAAAACCTACAAAAGCAAAAACAAAGGAAAGAAAATCGCAACCACTCGAGGTTCATGCCTTTTTTAAATGTTTTATATCGAACTGGATAAATACAAATGAGAGAAGCCGAATAATATGGTATGAATCCATATGTAGCATATATACATTCATATTTCAGTTGATTCCAAAAATATAAAATCTAGCTTCATAGCATCCATTTCCTGATAAATCAGTATGTCATATTCGTTGCGTGGGATCTATACTGCGTTTTATTTATTATGTTACGTATATGTAATTAAATTGTTTGTGTGTTAGTTTTAAAAAAAATTTTATTTTATTTTTGTTTCATTACATTTTATTGTAATAATTATTGCACGGATTCGAAATTCTTTTTCAGTAATTCGATATTTTCTTTTAGTAAATGTTGTTTATCTAAGACGTAAAACGTGTTACATGAGAATTATTTTTAGTTAACCTAGTTCTTCTTGGGTTGGGAAGTTGTGAACAGGCAATTAAAATGATTGGTCAGTATTAAGGCCATACTTTGCCTGTGTGATCACTATGTGTAAACAACGTTTTTTTTATTATTGGTTTTTAAGTGGGGCTACACTGGCGTACGTGATAGATCTCTTGTAGTAAGAGACCACATGGCCCATCTCGCGAGACTGAAATGATGTTTTTGGGGTTTAAGTACGCATTCTTAATATTTTTCTGTCAGAGTCGTTTTAACATCTTGAAGGAACAAGGTGTTTTTTTGTTTTTATTTGTTGCCAGATTGTTTGTTTTTCATCTGATTTTTGGATTTAATAATTTATTCTTCTGGAAATTCAACAAGTGAATTTTTTTATAAAAAATTCTGAAAGATATTCATGGAAATTTATTCTGGAATTATTCGGAAACAAAAACTGTGATTCAATTGAGGAATTGTTGATATTCGTACATGGACCACATCTGACGTCATCGCCTTCCATATTTGTATGTCGTCGAGATTCGAACCTGGATTCTAATAGAACTATTTAATGATAGAACTTGTATTTTTCATTCTTAGGATTAAATTTTTGATTATGTTCACAAACCGTAAGTCCTATTTACCAATTTTTACATTGTTTTCTAGGGAAATAAATTATTTTGTTAAAATATACAAAGCTTGTTGACTTCACTCTTTTCTTCTGTTACATTTGTACGAGCCTACACGTAACAATTAGCACTCTTAGACATTTTATTATGTGTGAAATTTTTTGTTAGAAAACAAAATGAATACAAACAAAGTTGCATACTTACAATCATCTTAACATCAATGGTTGTATAAATACAACATGACATTTGGCCAAAGATTAAAATGAAACTTTATTTTGACACAACATATACATATCTTGCTGCAGCTTCGACCCTACAAAGCAAAGTTTATATTCTACATTGAATTGAAAATATGGGATACTTGTTGAAAAGATGAGGATAAAGGAAGATAAAAAATGGTTTGGTTTTCAATCA
>JAECUM010023571.1:0-23157 GCA_016617855.1 Megalonaias nervosa
TATAAATAAAAAATATGCGGATTCGTTAAAACAATTGCATATTAACAATCATGCATCATGGGGTAAATGGAGAATAAAACATGAAGATATAATTAGTTATTCTGAATCTGCCGATTTTGAAATTGCGAGGACATATTACAAGAATGATCAAATACCACGATTGTCATCGGCACCATCTGTATATGATCCTGTGGCTAGGCATAAAACCGTTTATCTTAATGGGTGTGGTGGTTCAGGTAAAACAACACGCACGATTGAATTATTTAATAATTGTTCTGATATGATTGTTTTGACACCGACACATAAACTCGCCAGGGAAATAAAAGAACGAGGAGTAAAATCATGTACATATCATAGTTTTTTCAGATGGTGCGGAGACACATGGACTCCATCGCGGATGGGTGAGAAATACATTCCTAAAACTATCATATGGGACGAGATATGCACGGTGTCGCTAGGGGTATTAAAAATATTTCTTGATTGGGTGTTATTGAAGAATACTGCTGTGATAATGTGTGGCGATCATGGTCAACCGCCACCTTTTATTGGATCGTCTCCACATGAGTGGCTGAAAACATTTGTAGATTATTAAGAAGAAATAACTGATGACCATAGAGCTATTGATAAATCACTAAAAGAGTTTAAAAAGTTAATAAGACTACAACCAGATAAAATACAGTGCGAGATAAAGTAATTCCAGAAAATCCTATGAATGATTTTTGGACTTTATGGAGACCTGCTGATTTGATAGTTGCAAGTAGAAAAATAATTCACGATACACTTCAACAACAATTATTTACGTTACATAAAGAAAAATTTTCAAATCTACTTGTACCATTATGTTATCGCCCAGCAGATACTCGACGACAGAATGTTGATGTTGAGATTCCTGGTGGTGGAATACAAAATCTTGTGCTAAATGATATTGTTTTAGTTGTTGTTGATGTTGTTGAGAGCGCGTTGAGCATGGATAAATCGCCGTGGACGTTAGGATACGCTATAACGATTCACTCATCACAGGGACTAACTATTACTGATACAAATATTTGGATTGTCGATGATCGTATTGAGTGGTCAAATTTAGTTTATCTTGCAGTGTCTCGAGTCAGAAGAATATCTCAGCTGCACAGGGTTATCATGGATTGCGTAATAACTGAAGAAATCACTAACAACTTTGTCCATATCAATAAAAAATTAGCGAGCTATAAGCAATGTGACAAAAAAAAAATAATCGCGACTTTGATATGAATGCTGAATTTATTATAACACTAAAACAACGACAGAATAATCATTGTGCAAGTTGTAACGCAGTAATGTTGTGGTAGTATTCGAATAATAATCCAAGACAATTTACCGTTGATAGAATTAATAGTAGTCTTGGTCACACACGCGAAAATGTGATGCTGACCTGTCTTGAATGTAATCGACGTCGGGGGGCTGGACGCTGTGCAAGTTTACAAAAGTGAGCGCGGTGGTAATTGTGTGTCTTTAGGAATTATTTGTAATTGTTCGCGTACAAATCCACGCTGAGGAGCAGTTGAATCTAATCTGTAGATTGCAGGTCTACCTGTGGACCTTACTACGCTAGAAATTGTATGTGTGGTCACATTCCTGATAGGATTAGTTGCTCTTTTTCTACCTCCTTCAAGTTCACCAGGTTCATATAAATATCTTACGGTAACATTACCTAGTACTGGTTGAGAGGAAGATTCACGTTGTATTGGTATATATTTTTTGTGATCGCTTTAGAAGGTTTCATAGAAGTTGCACGAGTAATTTCGTTATTTAACGCAGCTATCACACTTGGTAACCTTGCAACCCATTCACGAGATCTCTCCATGGACTTAAAGTCAATGGATATTTCCTTTGCATATTGATATCCAGATAACCGCTCACCAAGTGTTCGATTAAATCGTTCAACGATTGCCTGATCACGATGAATTTCAGTGTGTCTTCGTCTGATTTTAACGTTATGTTTTTTCATCAACGATGATACTGCACCAAGAAATTCTTTGCCAGGATCAACCTATAATAACTGTGGCCATCGTAGACCACCACGTTGATAAATTCGTTCAAATGCAGATGCAACTTCAGTTGCTGTCTTTGTTGACAATGGTTCTGCTTCTTTATATCTATTGCAACGTCAACGACAGTTAACGCGTATTTGTATGTGCGCGATTGACGTCTACCAATTTTAATGGTATCATGTGGTAAAAACAAAATATCTGCTTGATTAACTTCATTAGAGGTACTGACATTAAAATGTGCATACTGAATTTGTTTAGGTGGTGGTAGATAAATTTGCCATATTGCCTGTCGTGCTAACCACGCTGCAGCAACAGCACGTGAGACTTTTGCTACTTCAGCAAGTTTACTAATTGCTGCTTTGCCTCTCCAGTATCCGCTTGGACTATAATAAACAGATTCCATTATTATGATAATAATCAGTTGATTAATTACCAGCCTCCAGCGTTAGTTTACCTTTCATTGCAGATTTTACTAGAAAGCTAGCAAGTTTCTCTCTGAGAGATTTATCAGGTATAGGATTTAACGCATGAATCAACTTCAGATCTGCAATATGTCGTTGTTGTAAATCTTTACTTTTATACGCAACATCATGAATGTGACACGCTTGATCAATTGCGTTTATTGGATACTCTCCAGGTTTTGGTTGGTCTTGGTTATCGAGTCGGATATCGAGACGAGTTCCAGGACCACAATAATTATATCCAGGTAAATGTTTCTCACCAGGATACTTTGCCCATGGAGCTCCTGGTAATTTACCTAACGAAGCAGCGATATCTCCACCTGTCTTTGATGAAATAAATTTGTATTTTTTTGTACCACATTTCACACACTTGCCTGTAAGTGCGCGCCTGTTATTTTTTGTTATTAATGTCGTTAATCCACTGGTCCCACCGGTGGTGGGGGTGGGTGCTCTACATCGAACACGATATAAATCCATATTATTATTATATGGATATAATTGACTTCTCAGCGACACGAAAACAAGAGCCAGTCAAACATCATCCAGCGCTACCAAATTCCATCAGAGCAATTATACTTGGCCCATCTGGGTCTGGTAAAACGCAATTATTACTTAATCTGATAATGCGATGGCTCAAGTGGGATACTTAAAGATTTTAATGAAAATGCAAAGTCGCTGACGTGTCCTGATAATGATGTTATTGATTTTATTACCGATATCGATGAAGCTCCATTCATAGATGATCTTGATGGATGTATTAATAATCTCGTAGTATACGATGATGTAATGCTGGATAAACAATCAAATCCAGCTCGGATATTTTCGCGAGGCCGTCACAAAAATATAGACGTGATTTATTTAACTCAGAAATACACACACAAATTCCAAAAGTGATCAGAGATAATTGCAATATCTTAATTGTGTTTAATGGAGTAGATAATTATACTTTGCAAAATATTTATTATCCTTGGTGTTCAGGGGATGTGGACATGATTAAGTTTAAAAACTTCTTTTCAAAAGCACAAGCTGTTCCGTTCGGATTTATAACGATAAATTTACATGACCGAAGATCTAGATATCGTATAGGTCTGGATAAAATTTTTGGTTAATTATAGCAGCAGGGAGGGTGAACGACCAGCGTTGAGTGACCAACACGTGAACGAAACACATAAAAACGCTGATGTAACAAAATGAGCTAACCCAATCGGTCGGTTAGAGGTTTTGGTTTAACGTTATTTGACCTTGAGATTTCATTTTCATAGGAAGGTTTATTTTTCATAAATAAGGTCTCCAACAAAAATGGTCTGTTCACCCTCCCTTCTGCTCATGCCAATACAACGTAAACATGTTCACCCTCCCTTCTGCTCATGCCAATACAACGTAAACATGCATAGCCCCCCCCCCAAAAAAAAACAAAAAAAAATATTAAAAAAAATGTGAAGATATGGTTTCTTCGTTATAAAGACCTGCTGCAAATCCATAGAAGATGATCCACGTTACGGAAGACCTGTCGTCTGCAATCGGCGATTGGAAAATGACTGCTGTGAAGAGGAAATTGTTTAAGATCCTCAATACACAGGTTATTTGTATTTTGTTATTTTACGTATATAGGATCATTTACCACTTTTAACTGGAACGTCCCCAACCCTTTCCTTCGTATGCTAGTCAAGACCAAGGATGTCATACGACTAACAATAGTTTACCTCCTTTGGTTAGGATAAGACCACTGCTGCAACAATGTAAATTTGGTTTGAAAAACATGACTTTTAAAGTGTTGGTATAAAGCAATTTGATATACCAATACTATTGGCATATGAAATTGTGATCCGCCCATCGCGCAATAATACTCATATGTAAACATTCTTGCAACTGTGTGCTGATGATTCTTAATCAGTATTGACGTATGATAGTAACGATAAAAAGTATTAATAATCACCATTTTCTAAGTGGATTTAATATGGTACACAATTTCATCGCAATCGGTTCTGCTTTCCGTTCTCCCCTCCTATCTCATGCATTCATGCATAAGGAACAAAATACGCAGAAATCTGGAGTGAGAGAGAAAAGGAATTTGGGCTGGATGAAAACCTTGAAACTGAACTTACACCAGGTAACCTACAAAAATATGGTTCATCATAACGGTATGTGTACACTTTACTTTGGATTTATCTACAGTGTTTATATAATCAATGATACAAAGTTGCAATAGACTGTCGACATTATACGGTAAATTTCTTGGTTACAAGGCACACATACTGTAATGTATTTAATGCTTTATTGTTGTTGTCTTTCTTAACCCTATAATAATGTTCTAAAATCGATTATTATTAATTAAATATTAAAATGTCCAATGGCCGCCCCCCCCTCTCTCTCTCTCTCTCTCTCTCTCTCTCTCCATCGTAGCAAAATTAGCAAAATACGGCGAAAATCCATGAAAATACTAACGTAGAGAATTTTCGCTTGGAATTTCGCTTGTGTCATACGAAGATGTCTCTGGACCTATGAATGATGGTAAAAGTTAAGTCAAACCGACCAAAAGAAGAGAGAGAGTTTTATGGTCGGTAGTAATGTTAATGTAGTAATGTTAATAATGTCCTAGATAAACTGTAAATGTATTATATATTTTAATTACCTCCTGTTGGTTTGTCATTTCGCTTAGTATTACGCCACACTTATTTCCATGCGCCGGTACGTGAATGGCTGACTGAGCGTTCAGTGTTTGTAGTGCTCTGCTTTCTTCATTAAAACCATATTTCATGTTTAAATCATAAGTGTGTCTTATTCTGATTTAATCAATAAAAACTAAGAAAAGAAAACAATCAACTTATCAGTATTCAAAGGTGATTGTGAATCGCCACAAAAGGCATAGAACTACATTTTTTAGCGGACACACTCGGCAGGGATGTGAGGAGTTCATACATTCGGTCAGTACACAGTTGCCTGTAATCAATCTTAACTCCGTTCAAAGGGCAAATTTGTGTATTTTTATGTGATATAAATACAATATATGTATAGTATGTACGCTGTATCAATGGTATACCACTCGTTGTATAATTTTTTCATTAAAAGGAAACTCGGCAGCCCCCCCCCTCTCTCTCTCTCTCTCTATATATATATATATATATATATATATATATATATATAGAGAGAGAGAGAGAGAGAGAGAGAGAGAGAGAGAGGGAGAGAGAGAGAGAGAGAAAGAAGGGGGGCGGGTAATTTTCAGCTCTCATCAAGCCCATTGCTGTTAATACGTCATAATACTTCGTTATCGTTGTAACGTTTTGATGATATGTCCTCACTAATAGCAACGTAAGCAATGGTTCGAGGTGACTGATACCGAATGAAAGTTTCAATGTTTTCATTACAAGTTGCAGAAATAACAAAATATTTCAAATGCGGGTATTTTCCTAATCTTAAGGTGCCATCGAGTGTCATTTTCAAGACTTATTACAAATATCCAACCAGATGTACGTCCTCCCAAACGTACCAATTTAGGAAGTATCTTTACGATTACCTCTGAGTCTATCTCACTGAGTTCATCGAGTCGAATTTATTAGACTCGCACCAGAAAGAGACGATGGGATTCGGATTGTTACTGCTCTGTGTCTTTTTCTTTGCAAACTAGTATGGATAGGTCTCAATACAGGATATGTACGGTAGCTGATTGATACTGTCTTCTCTCAGACTCAGCCAGCTCGAGGTTAAATCCTGATTTGTTCGATGATTTCATTTACGGTCTGAAGAAGACAACAGTATTAAGTGTAACTGATTGTGATATAACGGTACTGCATTACGATCCAACACAGTTTTATGTGCAATCAATATCAGGCATGTTGCAGTTTAATTGGCACCAAACCCATAAGAGAATCGAAGATGTGCTTAAGGGATAATAACTCAAATCAATGACAAATATACCATCCAATATCATTATAAGGACAAAAATGCCATCCAATACAATACCACTGATCTTCTTGCAGATCATATAATGATAAAGAGAAATGAAGAATTTAAACCAGTCCTTTCCGTGCAAAATGTACTGAAAATAACAATTTGAATATTTTTCTGACCTTACTATTCAAACTGTTTAAAAAATTTAGAGACATGATATATCATTGAAAGCTTAATGGTAGAAATGCTTCTTGATTAAATAAAACTTAATTCAACAAAAATCGTTCTATTTATTTCTTTTCTGTCAAGTTGAAAAGAAAATTGAAGACGTGTAAAATAGTGGACTTGAATGTTGGGAATGTCATTTTTAGGCTGAACTTGTTCTCAGACAATGCCAGCTGTACGAGTGATAAATTAATTTTTTTTATAAACAAATAGCTTTGAGACAAACTCTTTCGTTATCGCACTAGCCTTGGTTTATTCATTGGTTACCCGTTACTGTTGTCATGTTGTTCAATTATACTCGGTTGTTTATCTTCAATGCAGCAAGTTATATCAGCTTTCATGTAAAATGACTTACCTTGTCAAGTTATTCTATCAAACACAAAGGGACCTGCTGAATAGCGCTAAACTACACTGTAGATTATCATTTCTGATGTTTTATATCAGCACATGCCCTGGTGTATTCTTGAGTATCGATTTCCTTAAGTAACGTCCTGCTTTTGATCAGTCAGTACTAGGGCAGCAGAAGGACTGATACATTTTGATATTATGGGACCCGGTCCTGGAATAATAATAATAATAAATGAAGATGAGCTTAAGTATTTCGTTTTGACCGTTTGACCTTTTTGTATACATCATGCAATAATGTAGTAAATATATTGAACTACTTAGACTAAACAAAAGTACGCCAAGGTTAGGTGCCAATAGAAATCTTGGGTAGCTGGATTAGACTGAAATCACTCGACTTGGAGAAATCAAAATTTATTAGGAACGATTGGATTTTCAGCCCACTGTATCAACTTTTACATTTTTCACATATCCTTTTAAACGTTTTTACTATTTATATCGAATGCATCTATTCATCAATTACCAAAAGAAAAGTTTTTAAATAATTTTCTTCGTAACAGAAGTCTGTGTGCGATGACATTGTATTTACCTTTAAAATTATATGCTTGGTTCAAAACAAAAACCAGTCTGGACAAACACCAACGTCTACTTTATCTGCATATCAACACAACAACAAAGGTCTGAAAAAAGACCAAAGCCTACCTTATTTGTATAACAACGCAACAACAAAGGTCTGAACAAAGCCCAAAGTCTACCTTATTTGCATATCAACACAACAATAAAGGTCTGAACAAATTTGCATATCAACACAACGACAAAGGTCTGAACAAAGACCAAAGTCTACGTTATTTGTATAACAACACAACAACAAAGGTCTGAACAAAGACCAAAGTCTACCTTATTTGCATATCAACATAATAACAAAGGTTTGAACAAAGACAAATCTGCTTCATTTGCACGTCAACACAGTCAAGGTCAGAAAAAAGACCAAAATCAACTTGATCAGCGTATTTTGTATAGTCTTCCGTGTCTAAAATCTTATCAGCTAAATCAGTATTAACACAGCCATGAGTTTATGGTCTGTTGGTTTTCAAAATTAGTGATGTAGTACTGCTACTTAGATACGTTCAGAATAAGTGATGTAGTACTGCCACAAGGATACATTCAGAATAAGTGATGTAGTACTGCCACAAGGATACATTCAGAATAAGTGATGTAGTACTGCTACTTGGATACATTCAGAATTAGTGATGTAGTACTGCCACAAGGATACATTCAGAATAAGTGATGTAGTACTGCCACAAGGATACATTCAGAATTAGTGATATAGTACTGCCACAAGGATACATTCAGAATAAGTGATGTAGTACTTCTATTTGGATACATTCAAAATAAGTGATGTAGTACTTCTACTTGGATACATTCAGAATAAGTGATGTAGTCTTGCTACTTGGACACATTCAGAATTAGTGATGTAGTACTGACACAAGGATACATTCAGAATAAGTGATGTAGTACTGCCACTTAAGAATAAGTGATGTAGTACTGCTACTTGGATACATTTAGAATAAGTATTGTAATACTGCCACAAGGATACATTCAGAATAAGTGATGTAGTACTGCCACAAGGATACATTCAGAATAAGTGATGTAGTACATCTACTTGGATACATTCAGAATAAGTGGTGTAGTACTTCTACTTGGATACATTCAGAATAAGTGATGTAGTCTTGCTACTTGGGCACATTCAGAATTAGTGATGTAGTACTGCCACAAGGATACATTCAGAATAAGTGATGTAGTACTGCCACTTAAGAATAAGTGATGTAGTACAGCTACTTGGATACATTTAGAATAAGTATTGTAATACTGCCACAAGGATACATTCAGAATAAGTGATGTAGTACTGCCACAAGGATACATTCAGAATAAGTGATGTAGTACATCTACTTGGATACATTTAGAATAAGTGGTGTAGTACTTCTACTTGGATACATTCAGAATAAGTGATGTAGTCTTGCTACTTGGGCACATTCAGAATTAGTGATGTAGTACTGCCACAAGGATACATTCAGAATAAGTGATGTAGTACTGCTACTTAAGAATAAGTGATGTAGTACTGCTACTTGGATACATTTAGAATAAGTATTGTAATACTGCCACAAGGATACATTTAGAATAAGTGATGTAGTACTGCCACAAGGATACATTCAGAATAAGTGATGTAGTACATCTACTTGGATACATTCAGAATAAGTGATGTAGTACTGCCACAAGGATACATTCAGAATAAGTGATGTAGTACTGCTACTTGGATACATTCAGAATAAGTGATGTAGTCTTGCTACTTGGACACATTCAGAATAAGTGATGTAGTACTGCTACTTGGATACATTCAGAATAAGTGATGTAGTACTGCCACAAGGATACATTCAGAATAAGTGATGTAGTACTGCTACTTGGATACATTCAGAATAAGTGATGTAGTACTGCCACAAGGATACATTCAGAATTAGTGATATAGTACTGCCACAAGGATACATTCAGAATAAGTGATGTAGTACTTCTACTTGTATACATTCAGAATAAGTGATGTAGTCTTGCTACTTGGACACATTCAGAATTAGTGATGTAGTACTGCCACAAGGATACATTCAGAATAAGTGATGTAGTACTGCCACTTAAGAATAAGTGATGTAGTACTGCTACTTGGATACATTTAGAATAAGTGATGTAGTACAGCTACTTGGATACATTCAGAATAAGTGATGTAGGACTAGTACTTGGATACGTTCAGAATAAGTGATATAGTGTTGCTACTTGGACACATTCAGAATTAGTGATGTAGTGCTGATACTTTGACACATAAGGTAACCTGATTGAGCAGTGGTAACTCGCATCTCTGCAAAGCACTTAGGTAATAACACTGCTATGCACAAAAAAGCGTCAGGACTTAGATAGTTACACTGCTATGGACAACAAAGTGTCATCACTTGGTTTATGACACTACAACAAAATAACAGCACTTAGTTTAGGACACTGATGCTCATCAAAGAGTCATCACTTAGTTTTATGGCACTATGATGCACAACAAAGATGATGCACAACAAAGAGTCATCACTTAGTTTTATGGCACAATGATGCACAACAAAGATGATGCACAACAAAGAGTCATCACTTAGTTTTATGGCACTATGATGCACAACAAAGATGATGCACAACAAAGAGTCATCACTTAGTTTTATGGCACTATGATGCACAATAAAGATGATACATAACAAAGAGTCATCACTTAGTTTTTTGACACCTGTGATGCACAATAACGTGTCGGCACTTAGTTTAAACATTGCTATGCCCATGGCAATGCGAGCACTTAATTAATGACACTATAATGTACAACAAAGCGTCTGCACTTATTTCATGACATTGTTGCCAGGAGCTGTTCACACCGAGTACTGTTGTTCTTGGTGTTGGTGAGATAGGCATTTCCTGTAATTACTTCGAAATGCCTAGACATACGTAGCTGGCATCTACGAAAGCCCTTCGATAATGACACTGCTATGCAGAACAAAGTGTCATCATTTAATTTATGACACTGATGCACAACAAAGTGTCATCACTTAGTTTATGACACTGTGATGCACAACAAAGTGTCTTCACTAAGTTTATGGCACTGTAATGCACAACAAGGTGTCGGCACTTAATTTAAGACACTTTTATATCCATGGCAGTATGAGTACTTAATGATACTATAATGTACAACAAAGTGTTTGCAGGAGCTATTCAAACTGAGTACTTTTGTTCTTAGTGTTGGTGGGATAGGCATTTCCTGTAATTTTTTCGATACGCCTAGACATACGTTTAGTATCATGATATAGTTGCTGAAGCAACGATTGCCTTATAGTCGGAATTAATTTGCTTGAGCTGTTTTGTTGCACACATTTGTAGCAATGACAGTATAAAAACAAGAGATGTTAACCAATAGTTGTTGATATGCGAATCAGGTTCGCAGTGGTCAGGCTATTCCGTTAGTTAGATCTTCGTGCAGGAGACATAAACAGTCTTATATTTTACGACTTGTTAACTTCCTTCAGTCAAATCAAGTAATAGTTTTTCCGTAACGTTTTCCTTCCTTAAGCTGAACAATTACCGTAACATATGAAGAACAGCAAAAACAAGGTAAATGCTATGCAATGAAAGGTCTACGAAGGAGGAAAAAGGTTGAATGCATCACTGTATCATTAAGCTATAGAGATTTAATATAATATTCAACTAGGTTCGTTCTTTTGGTTTCATTTATTTTATGCTTCTAGTACTGCCATCCCGACAACATGTACTGTTAATAGTAGTAGGAAAATCATTGACAACGCAATATATCAGTTGGTGTATATCCCTCAGGAATCGTCTGCTGTAGCCGCTTGAAGTCGGGTTTTTATTTTATTAGAAAAACAAACAAACAAATAACACAAGCAAATTAAACAATCAAACTATTACTTAATAATCCTGCAAAGGAGTAATTCATAACATCTGCGGATATATGAAAATGAGTGATACTGGATAGCTTTGCAATTCGATAAAATCCGTTGTTGTTTTTTAAGGAAACACGCCAAAAAACCAACAAGTTCCTAGTCATCAGTGACTGGAACCTTTATCACCAATCGGTATGTTATATAGCAAAGCAGTCAGTGCCTGCACTACTTGAAAGCAAGCAATTTTATGAACGGAAGTATGTGATTCTCTAAATCGTTTGTTGCAAGTGGCGAGGAGGTAATTGTCCTTTTTGTCACTGATCGTACAAGCCGTCTTCCTGGAAAGACGATATGATTAATGCGCCAACAAAAATCGAGAGAGTATTTTAGTTTATAGAAGCGTTAGCTGGCTAAGTTTTAAAAATAGACATCTGCTTTGTTAACACCAGTTCCTGTCAGTAGAAAGTAGAGCAATACATTACATGCCTACAACAAGGAACAAAGGACAATGCTCTTTGTCTGAAGAAGGTGATTTGTGATAGGCGAGATAGCTTTTGAAAAAAAAACCAACAACAAATAACCCCCAAAAATCTAGACATATTACTTCAAGTATTGCCGGTAAATTTACATTTTTAGGTATTTCGGCTAACCTTTCTCTTCACACTCTCTAAAGACTAAACGTCGTAGACTGTTTACTAAGTATGAATATTTCAGAGATAGGTTACATTTCTATTAAGAAAGAAATTGTTTGTTAAGTTCAGGCACTGAAAAGGGTCTCTAGTTAATCACTTGGAAAATGTACAGTACGTTGAGAGGAGAAACATTTCTTCCACCAAATTGCAATAACAACTAGACACTGTAGAGTAATATTTCCATTCCAAAGGAAGGTGGTAAATGCACTTTTTATTTGTTTCTTATTTTTTCATATTTTATTTACTTTCATTAGATTCATTTTAGAATCAAATAAGGGAAGGCGAATATTTAATATTTTTCTTCAAATATTTGCAAAGCCAATGAGATTTTTCTGCCGTTACTATTAGTTGGGAAAATTTGGGATATTATACTACTAGACGAATTCAGAATAACAATGATCATTTTGTCACGCTACCTTGCCCATAAGTTGGTCAGTATGTTTTGTGCAAAGTTGAATTAAGTGTAAAACTTCCCCGATTCTGTGACACTTATGTCTCAGAAAAGAAAAATATGGGCTGCCGTCCGAAAAGGGGTGTATGCATCTAAGCTTGTTGTAAGTATAAAACTTTGGGACTCAATAACTGACAAATTTAATCACAAATTACATTGTATTTTATCATCACATAGATGGCACAATGTAAACAGATAAAAATATTATTTATTCGCAACATTAACAAATGTAAGATACTAATGAAAGTCAGTATATATCACTCTTTAGAAGCGTCATCAATAACTTGTTGATTTTTTAACAATGCTGCTTGTTGTCATGGGTTTTATCTATCTACGTAGCGATATTATCGTTAAGTAGTAGACAAATATGCTTGTTCAAGGGAACTCATATCTGGATTTAAAGACCATCTTGAAAATCCTTTTCCCAATTTTAATACAATATTCATAGATGTCATGTAGAAGTTTCTCCTATCAATTTTAGAACACTTCGGTACTTTTAAAGTACCAGAGTTCTTTCTTCTTCTTCTTCTTCTTCTTCTTCTGCTTCTTCTGCTACTACTACTACTACTACTACTACTACTAAATAATAATAATAATACGTTGAATAGTAAATACAACATAATTGTAGACGGCAATCGAATTAATTCAAGCCTGTGGAAAGATGGATTTCGAATTATTTCAGTATCAGTTGGACATTGGGCATATTAAAAAATAGGGTCTCATGAGTTGGAAGGCCATTGGGCATATTAGAAAATACGGTCTCATCAGTTGGAAGGACATTGGGCATATTAGACAATTAGGGTCTCATTAGTTGGAAGGACGCTGGATATATTAGACAATAGGGTCTCATCAGCTGGAAGGACACTGGGCATTTTAGACAATAGGGTCTCATTAGTTGGCAGGACATTGGGCATATTAGACAATAGGGTCTCATTAGTTGGAAGGACATTGGGCATATTAGACAATATGGTCTCATCAATTGGAAGGACATTGGGCATATTAGAAAACAGGGTCTCATTAGTTGGCAGGACATTGGGCATATTAGACAATAGGGTCTAATCAATTGGAAGGACAGTGGGCATATTAGACAATACTGTCTCAACAATTAGAAGGACATTGTGCATATTAGAAAATAGGGTCTCATTAGTTGGAAGGACACTGGGCATATTAGACAATAGGGTCTAATCAATTGGAAGGCCATTGGTCATATTAGAAAATACGGTCTCATCAGTTGGGAGGACATTGGTCATATTAGACAATTAGGGTCTCATTAGTTGGAAGGACATTGGGCATATTAGAAAATAGGGTCTTATTAGTTGGAAGGACATTGGGCATATTAGAAAATAGGGTCTCATTAGTTGGAAGGACACTGGGCATATTAGACAATAGGGTCTCATCAATTGGAAGGACATTGGGCATATTAGAAAATAGGGTCTCATCAGTTGGAGGGACATTGGGCTTATTAGACAATAGGGTCTAATCAATTGGAAGGACACTGGGCATATTAGACAAGAGAGTCTCATCAATTGGAAGCGCATTGGACATATTAGACAATAGGGTCTCATGAGTTGGAAGGACATTGGGCATATTAGACAATAGGGTCTCATTAGTTGGAAGGCCATTGGGCATATTAGAAAATAGGGTCTCATCATTTGGAGGGAGATTAGGCATTTTAGACAACAGGCTCTCATCAATTGGAAGGACATTCGGCATATTAGACAATAGGGTCTCATTTGTTGGAGGGCCATTGGGCATATTAGACAGTAGGGTCTCATCAGTTGGAAAGACATTGGGAATATTAGACAATACGGTCTCATTAGTTGGAAGGACATTGGGCATATTAGAAAATAGGGTCTCATTAGTTGGAAGGACATTGGGCATATTAGAAAATACGGTCGCATCAGTTGGAAGGTCATTGGGCATATTAGATAATACGGTCTCACATGTTGGAAGGCCATTGGACATATTAGACAATAGGGTCTCATTAGTTGGAAGGGCATTGGGCATATTAAAAAATAGGGTCTCATGAGTTGGATGGACATTGGGCATATTAGACAATAGGGTCTCATCAGTTGGAAGGAAATTGGGCATATTAAAAAATAGGGTCTCATCAGTTGGATGTTGTCAAGACCTTAACAACCGATTCTAATGAGTGCCCACCATTTAGGTTCAAGAATAATTGACTCATTATTATGTAAGAGCACTTTCAAGATGACAAGAGTGTCATGAAGTAGTACTGGTGGATAATGCACATCAAATTCTCTTGATAAATAAGTGACGTGTAAGAAAATCTTGCTTCTGGATATGGTAAACACTAAAATGGTTCACATTTGTGTTCACTGAGCATGGTGCAAATGAAAAAAGTGTTCAATTAGCACATGTGCAGTGACGGCAACGAACACCTGTTACAAGAACTAGTGGGTTCTAACTTTATCTTCATCTTTTAAACTCTAACTTTATGCAGTGAAATAGCTCTAGATGCGGAGAACAGTCTAATAGCAAGGAAACACACACCTTCGTACACGAGTGTTCCTATGATTTATTTCAGAATATTAAATAAAAAACACTATGGCTAACTTCGGGTGTCTGAGCCACCGCATTGTCTATTGCTGAAAGATCTTTTTTAAATTATTTTTATATGCCAACGCTTTTGTCACTTCAACGTCACGTTGGCACATAATCATTCAATAGATAAAATGAATGCATACACTTGCATTTCAATTTGATTCATTAATTTAATTCTGTTTCCATATGAAACTTAATTTCTAATCATCCCTTTTTGCTATTATGTTTATTTATAATGTAATGTTATTAATCCCATTCATTTGAAATAGGATGGACACGCTTTAGTTGCTTTACGAATGAAATTTATCGCTCCGGTTAAGCTTTCACAGACATTTATAACGCAGATTGCTCTAACAAAAGACGGCCTCAAAATTTCAGAGAGCAATTGGCAACCCGTTGTTTGCTCGCATTACAGATTTCAAACTGGTTTCTATTGACTTCATTGATTGGATGCCAATTATTGTAAACCTGCTGGAATCGACAATAATTACGGAGTGGCTTTATGATTCGGTCGATAAGAATACATCCAATATTACTTTGTCCCGTGTTGGCATCTGTCATTTAATATTGACGGAAAAGACATTATCGTCTGGTAAACATCCCAAGCTGCGTTGTGACGAAATAAAATGAAAGTGTGATCCAAATTAACGTTAAAACTGCTGTCCAACAAACAAACAAGTAATTTCACTCTGCGATAGATATAGCATAATGGTGAGAAAAGAGATGTATGGCGGTATATTCCAGAATTTTTTCAGAAGTATCCAGATGATCTCTTCTTGCATCACGTTGATGACATTCTACCTTATCTTTGCAACTGACTGTACAGGTAAGGTTATAATCTCCACATTAATGGCTTTTACTAATGCTTTACAATCATAAAGTACACTTCCACAACTAGTCGTAATGTGCTTTCCTTTGCCAGATTTCTCTGAAATTGTACGACTTTTACACAACGATTTACATAGACGGACAGAAATGTTGTATCTTGGGTTTCCCCAATTTACCGAAAAATAACTGATCCGTACATAGAAGGCTTTATGGAATAGACCTACAAATCTGTAGTCCCGTTTCCCTACCCCTCTCTCACTAACCGCCTTACTAACGAATCGACAGCACATTGAGTCAAACACATTTGTCTCTCTGCAATCGCGTGCACACACGCACACACACACACACACTCTCTCTCTCTCTCTCTCTCTCTCTCTCTTCTATATATATATATATAGATATATATATATATATATATATATATATATATATATGACGCAAAAGTCGTAAAACATCACATGGATGGGGGAGTTATCTAAGTTTTGACCTAAGCAAGATCTTCCTCGATAGAACCATAAAGAACACACACACACACACACACACACACACACACACACACACACACACCCCGATGCGACTACAACTATACATATTTACGTTTGGCACACAGTAGCAAAACTATCCAAGACAACAAGAGGTCAAAACGAGAAAAATTTCAAAATAAAAGAGGAATTAAACACATTTTTGTAAGGGAACTTGAACAAGGAATACAGTGAGAACTGCTTCGAATGTAGGCTAGAAAAACAGTGTTGTACTTCGTGAACTAATTACCAAGGTCATTACAACAAATTCCAGTCACCTATTGGGGTGATCTACAGTGATAAATTCATTTTCGCTTTTGGTCATTAATTTTGACAACGTGATTCAAACATCTGAACGTGTTAATAATAATAATAATAATAATAATAACTTGATACCACTATTGGTGAGGAAGGCTGAATTTATTTATACGAAATAATCTGATAAAAACAAGCCACTTGTGAATTAGACTTCTTTTGAAGTCAACTCGACACGTGTTCGCATTCGCAGTATTTAACACATTATGGCCACGTTCATTATCAGCCTCTCTCATCTGACTCAGCGGGCATCATTTCGAAGGAGAGGACAGAGAATCCACTGGAGTTTATCAGATGGAATCATTTCGAAGGAGAGGAGAAAGCATCCTCTGAAGTTTATCAGCTGGAATCATTTCGAAGGAGAGGAGAGAGTATCCACTGGAGTTTAATGGTTTGCCTAGTTTTGTGCTGATATTTATACGGCTTTTCTTGTCGTTAAGTCCATTGCTTCACCACCATATTGGGTGACACATATTTGGCAGGTCTAGATTTAAATGACATTTTTGCTGATATATCCGAATGTTTGATTTATTTATCTTCTGTTCATAAACCTTTGAAAGTAGTAATCTCCCGATTATACACTTTATGCTTTATGTCGTTACATCTGTATGCTCCTGCGTCCGTTCTATGGTTTGATTTCATTAGGGCACGCACTAAGTGATCTTAGTTCATTAGGGCACGCACTAAGTGATCTTGGTTCATTAGGGCACGCACTAAGTGATCTTAGTTCATTAGGGCACGCACTACGTGATCTTTAAAGTTTTGGGGTCGTTCGAAAAATTGATGCCTTTTAGAGACTTCTTTCTAGATGTGAAGAGGAATAACAAATATGCCAGTTTCTCCGGACACTTATCATTTTGCTTAGGGCATCTTGGTGGTATGTTGTTACGAAGGGTTGTTAGCTTTGTGTCTGACGTCTGTCTTGGTTATTGGTATTAGCTTTTCCTATTATCTCTTTAATCAAACATCTTGTTTTTGTATCCCTATCTTTTATGTGTCCTTTGATTTTCTCGAGTCTTTTGTTGGGTGCCTTTTTATTGCAGCAGATACACTTAATATAAATATATAGGTCGAAAGGAAGATTTGAATTACATGTTTGCCAAGGGTTTTGGAAATTTCCTACAAGATGCCAAGGAATGGCTAATTTTGTAATTTATGTGCGATGTTGATACGCAAGGAATATTCAAATTTGGTGACGTCATCAAACCTCACCCATTAACTCCTTAACCATTGGAGATTTTGGTCATTTTCGCCTGAAATGCGAGTGGGAAATACATTTTTTTGGGCCGATTCTGAATACATCCAGATAAATCTGCTTCCAAGAGATTTTCATTTAGTGCGATACTTAGTTGTGTTAGAATCTTTGTTAATCGGCTATTTCGCTGGCTCATGTGCAGAAGGGTAAAAGTTGGAGGTTTTTTTGAGGTGGTCACATATTGGACCCATCATTTTGGTGTCCTGGCCACTTTTTACTCCAGATCCCAACTTATCCTACTTTTCGCAAAGGTTTGTCCGTCTTTGTGCAGCTTAGATCTGTCTGCCTTAAATCTGAAGCCCAAAAATCTAAAATTCGGACACAAAATCCGATTCCGACAACGGGCGAATTTTTGGTGTAAAAACATCGGGTAAAGATACGTGTTTCTCTCTGTATTTTGTAATGAGAGTAGAAAGTTCAGATTATTCGGTATCATTGCAGAGCTAGATCTATCTACAGAACTCGGAAGTAGGGTACTACCTCCTGACTCACAAACGTGGGCCTAGAGTTAACATGCCAGCTGTTAGGTAAGAGATAGCGACGGACGTCAGTCGGTTTACCATACAAGTCACTGTCTGTTTTTTGCGCCTTGAAATACGTAGTATGTGTCTATTAGTATATTAGACTTGTCAAATGACTCATACTTTGTACAGACGGCGGCATGGACATTGCAAGCAAATCCTAAGAATTGTCGGAGTTGCACTTGTGTTCGCACCCATTCACTATTCGCGTCATCCATAAATTTGCATCCATAATTTGTGGTGTGCATGATTTAGAGATTTTTAGAGATTTTTTGCTGAAGTCTCCCCATAGACATGTTGGCATACGAGGACGAATGTACAATATTGGCGCCCGTTTATCTACAATTAGAAGATTTATTTTCCAAAATCTGATTATATGTTAAGGTGGGGTGGGGACTAGTGTTCGGATGCCTGTTACCTGACACATTGTTATGTGGTATGTTTGTATGGAATGAGAAAACGTCCATCGTTTTAAAGGGTTACTTTATTGGTCCGAATTGCTTTAGAGTTTTACAGAGGCAGTATGCAATGTTTTGTACATAAGAACAATGTTTGTACCAAACGGCGAAGATGGTAGTCGATAAATTCTGATATTGTTTCTGTCGTGTGATGATAGTTCTACAAGGATTACCGGTTTTTATGAATTTTTGGAGCAAGTAGAAATTGCCGGGTTGTCGGTCAGTAAGAGAGCAAAGGTCATATCATCTTTATTCCCTGAATCGTACTTATTATCATACCTATCTTCTGTATGATACATATCATCACATATACCTTTAAGTGTTTGACTTGCGATCACATCATAGTTTTCTGTAGGATCATTGTTTAGTTTTCAATAGAACCTTCTATCCGACAGTTGTCTACTGGCTTCATTAGCCAACAAGAAAGCTTCAAGAGGTACAGAGTTGCAAAGAGGCGGACTATACTTGTTTTTAGGGAGAAACTCGGGTGTTTTGAAGGTGTCTTTTATGATTAGGGGAATCTGAAGGAAAATATTTTCTCGTGATGCCTAAAGATTCATTTTGTGTCTTGAGAATTTTACTCCGTGTGCTCATATCAAAATATTTAACTGATGTTTCTATTTTTGGTGTTCTGATTATATTTATGTTTTCATAATTTATATTTGCGATTCGAAGAGGATCCAGTTCTTTGTGCTGGTGGGTAAATTTTGGACTCCAGGCTGTAGAAGAGTTTGTTAGATAAAGTTGTAAAACTGAATTTTATCTCTTTCCGAGAGACCTTGATGGTATTCCACTCAAATGAGATGTCAGAGAGTTATTAAACCTAAAGCGGTAGTATTATTTTCATAGTGTAAAGATCGTTGTCAAGATAGGGTTAAGCTTCCATTTTCGTTTTGCTCAGATATCATACTGTACAATAGAGGGACTTCAGATCTATCTTGAACAGCAAAAGAAGAAAAAAAGATAAATCCATAACGACAAAGACACGGAGAAGGTTCAATCAAGGCTGGGAGGTCTGAAGGACAAATAAACACGTATAGACATTAAATCTATAGTAAAATAAATATATAATAATCACAGCACTGGGACTCTTCATATGTGCGTTGTGTATGATCTTTATTGTCCCACAATAAAATCTCGTTATCATCGGAAAGTAGAAACATTTGGGTTTTAGCACACGCCTTTTTCCAACATTTGTATTATGCATATCTCTCTCTCTCTCTCTGTCTCTCTCTCAATATATATATATATATATATATATATATATATATATATATATATATATATATATATATTGTTACGTATATGTAATTAAATTATTTGTGTGCTAGTTTTAAATTTTTTGAAAATTTTATTTTTGTTTCATTACATTTTATTGTAATGACAATATTTTTATTGGATTTGACATTTTTCCCAGTAAATTTAGTTCAGTTCTCTTAGCCTGATTAAAACGTAGTAGATTACTACATTATATTTTTAGCCGACCTAGTTCTTGACCTTGGTTCCGATTGTAAACATTGAGTGAAAATGATTGGTTATTACCATGGTTATGTTCAGCCCACGTGCTAGATTTGTTGTAAACAGTTTTATTTTTAAATTTATTTCCATCGTGGAAATCTGATTCTTAGATAGGGCTATTCTAGTTCTAGCCTGCGTGCAAATTGACATTTGTTACTGCGCAGTTCAAGTTAAGTGACCACGTGAGCCATCATGTGATCTAAAATCGCGGGTTAAAACATTTGCTAGTGGATTTGATCAGTCGTAAAACACCTTCTGGCAGAAAGGTATTCCTGTTGTTGCCATTTGAATTGAGGTTTTTTTTTTTTAAATTTAAATTAATTTTATCACCCTGGAAAATACTCTTCTTCGACGAAATTCTTGGACAAAGACATTCACTAAATTATTCGGAATTCAAAAGCCGGAATTATATTCTTGGTGACTCAACAAAGAACTGTTGACACATCAACACAAACTGGTTATAGAGGACGTCATCGCCTTCCATATTGGAACTTCATCGAGATTCGAACTTGGATTCAATTAGAACGTTTTAGTTATAGGACTTATATTTTTGAATTCTATGATTAATTTTTGGATTATATTAACAAACCGAAAGTCCTATTTCATATTTTTACTTTGCTTGCACGGGAAATAAATTTACAAAGCTTGTTGACTTCACTCTTTTCTTTTGTTACGTTTGTACGAGCCTACACGTATATATATATATATATATATATATATATATATATATATATATGTGTGTGTGTGTGTGTGTGTGTGTGTGTGTGTGTGTGTGTGTGTCATAGTCCTTTCTCAAGATAAGAATGATTCGACAGTTGAGAATCAGTTACGATCATAATCAAATTATTTATTGTTTGTCGAGGTTTCGTTTGTGTACCATGTATAATCAAGTTAACGAATGAAAATAAAACTTCGTGGTTGTTTTTTATTTATTATTTGGGGTTTTTTTTTGCCATTTATATTCATTTAAAAACTAATGATTTAGTTTCGTTTCCACACTTCTTTAATTATCAAAAAGTTTGCTATCTAAGCCATTACTCGTTTTGAGTTAGGCATTTAAACAGATGATATTTTATACTGGCTTGCAAATTGTCTCGCTTGTTAAATTTGTCTCCTGACGTTAGCACAATCTATTTGAAATATATTTATGTTTGGGCTTTTAAAAACGTTTCTCTTTTAAGTCGAAGAGAGAAACTTAATAGGGTCGTGTCGTGAACATTTGTAAAATTAAGGTTTGAGAAACAAATCAGACCGACTTGAACGTTCATGCTGTAACCATGAATTATGCATGGGTCACTTGAAAGTACTCTCTGCACTTTTGGGATTCATAGCTCCAAAAATAAACATAAAACAGCATTTGTTCAGTGCTGTAGTAGCTAAAATAAATTTATAGAGAAAAGGAGCAATATACTATTATTATTAGTAGTATAGTGGGGTACCGTAGCGTCAATGGGAATTAGCATTACAGACCCCCCCTGGGCCAGTATAGCGTCAAGAAAGTAGGTCAACACCCTGGGCCTGTATAGCGTCAATGGAAAAATGAGGTAGAGGGACTAGAACACCCTGGGCCTGTATAGCGTCAATGGAAAATGGAGTAGAGGGACTAGAACACCCTGGGCCTGTATTGCGTCAATGGAAATTTTTGTAGAGCGGTGACTAGGAGACTGGGGGTTTGTAGAGCGATAAGCGACAGGTGGCATGTTTCTTTTTTTAGTAGAGGAAGGGTTTTATATATATATATATTCGTTTAGGGTGGAGACCAAATGAAAATTAAGATCTTTTCGAGGCATTGGAAGTGGCCCTGAAAAGGGCCTTTGGGTTCTTCTTCTTTTATCTTCTCCAGTTCTTCCACCATGTCCTGACTTTCTCAATAATTCCTTTCTTCTTTCTCTTTTCTTCTTCAGGGATCCAGTCAGGATGTCCGAGAGCTCTGAATTTTTGTTGGATTTTCATCCAGTTCTGATTTAGTTTCTCAAACTCTTCTTTCTTTTTTTGGTTTTCTTTGTCCTTTCTTTCTTTCTTCCACGTTTCCTTGATCTTTTCCACTTCTTCTTTCAGTACTTTTCTCATTAGGTCTTCCGCTTTCTTGATATTGTCTAAGCCCTTTTTGACAAAAGGCCATTCTGTTAAAGAGAAGATACCTTCCAAAAAAGATTCCAATTCAACTACAATATCCAAAATCTCCTTCCAGGTTCCTACTCTCACATATTTTGGATAGTTGAAACCTCTCAACTTATCCGCTTCTTCCATTATTATCATTTGCAAATGATAACTTGCTGCTTTGAGTCTCGCCATAAAGTCTAGGCTGACTTCAAACCTCCACTCCTTTTGAAGTTTTTCCACTACATAGACTGCATCTACCATCCAGCACCAGCTATCTCTTAACTTGTTGATTAAATCCATTTTTCTGTTCCTTTTTATTCTGTGTAGAATGTTGCGAATGACGAACGCTATGCTTTTATATACTTCAAGCACGGACGTGAAGGAAAACATGCCTTACACTCACTTCACATATGATATACTATCCTCACCAACGAACGAGCAAGCATAAAACACACAATATACTATCCTCACCAACGAACGAGCAAACATAAAACACACAAACATACCATCCACAC
>JAECUM010023572.1:0-46475 GCA_016617855.1 Megalonaias nervosa
GTACAACAAGAATAGCAACAATTAATGTTGAAGAAATTAACTCAAAATCAAGACCAATTAAATCTGAACATGGACGTGTACTTAATGATCTAAGAAATTTATTTTCCAGCATCAGCACTTCCTACAACGATGACTTAAAAAATCAAATAATTGAAACAATACAACATTTGAATCAGGTTGCATCAGACTTAGAATATGTAAATAAGGCTATCTTTGATAGAGAAAAAACATTAAACGTACCGGTAGATAGATTTCTTAGTACTTATATAGTTAATGAAGATGATCCTATTCAGCGTGTAAGCTATAAACGTTTATTTAAAACAGTATTTCTTAAATATTATGGAATCACAGAAGAACAGCTACCAACATTTTTAATTCCGGGATTTAACTCTGAGGAGCTAAAGAAATCAGTTAATGATCTTATTGATGAACATTTTAAAAGAATATGTGATTCATGGAAAAAATTAATACCCACACCAACTATTCTTAAATATAATAATGATCCACATGGTGGAGGTCGCCATATCTCACCTGTTATTGTTAATATAACATCTACGATCGCGGTCAATCTAGTATGTGACGTAATTGATGACAGCTATCAAGTAGATCTTTCAAAATCTAACCAGGCCCAACAGGGGTATATATTATATGCATTTAGTCCTCAAGTACCGCCCGGGTGGTTAATTATATCTGAGCCAATTAATCCAATTTATCTACGTGTACATAATCCATTATTGTCAAGAATAAATTTCAAACTTACTGACCAGACAGGAAACATTCTGGATCTACGAGAAGAGTCACTTAATATTAATTTGTATATACGCTCGTAGAACGTCTGAGTAAATAATCAGGGGCAAAAAAATAATCAGATTCTGAAATAATCTGATGGGTAGTTTACTAATCAAAATTAATAAAATCTGAATAATAATCAATTTCTATGATTAAAGCAATTGTATATATAATAAAGCGAAATAACTCTGCTATCTCTCTCTGCGGAGTAAATTGAATGATTATTTCCCTTATTACTACGTCGTTACCTGTACAAACCCAGCTGTATATACGTGTATCGAACAAAGCGTATTAGTCCATCTGTCTGTTAATCCTTACAGGCTTGTTAAAAACCAACCTGTTTGATATATTCCTGCCCTATAATGTGAACGGTGTTGTATTCTGATAGCAATTTTAAAACCTTAAAACGAAAAATATATGTATATAAGGCCGTACTGGGAATATAATGTACTTTATCGATTTTGTGTGGGCTTGGCTGACGTAATAGTTATTCATCTTCAGACTGCATGTATTTTGACCTTAACGAACTATAACTCATACGTGCAATTATTTTATGAATTTTGAAAAATTGAAGTACAGTTCTACATTCTATTAGTAATAAAAGTTCTGTGAGACAGCGCAAATATTTTATATATACTTAAATTTAACTGTATTATTGATAAGAGAGCGATGGCCAAAGTGGTAAGGCGTTTGGACGTAGATCGAAGTTGTGCAGACTCTCGTGTGTTCGAGTCTCCAAAAATGCTAAAGATATTTTATCTTGCATTTGGCGATGGATGTTATTTATAATTGGGGCAACCCGGAGCATTTCCTCGAAATCCACAACAGAAAAAATACACTCTCCTATCATACACCCTTGTGGTGGGTGTACTTTTTGCACTCCCCGGGGTTTTGTATGGTGGGAGAGTGTACAAAATCTGTTGGACGTAGACAAGATTTCCCCGTCATCACCATTTGTATATATTTCATAACCATACAATCATATATTCATTAGGATAAGTTTATATGTAACCTCTGATCTTGCTAAGATGTTGTTTGACAACTTAGGGGATTACATGGGGTTTGTGCTGTCCTTAGAATTAAGTTCTTAGAATTAAGTTTATGTTTGTGCCGTCTGCAAAAAATATAATCATAACCATAATCATAATCATATGTATATATAATCATAATCATACAATTATGTGTTTGTACCGTCCTCAAAAAACAGTTCCCTGACCTTCTGATCCTGCTAGGATGTCATTTGGCAACCTAGGGGTTCACATAGGGTTATGGGGACTACATTTTTTATGATAATTATTCAGAGACTGATATTATTTTTTATTTTAAAGAAATATTTATATATATAATGAACCAAGAAAACATTAATGATATTATTTCTGCTATTAAAAAATTAAAACATAACGGAATAAATTTCTCCGATAATCTTGATCCTGAAAAAATATTATGCGATTATGAAATATTAAAACAACGAAAAATTGACAATAAATACACATTACCATCCAATTATAAATTCGTAAAATCAATTTATCAGTCTATGTTAGAATCCTTGGCGGTGGTAAATGAAAAACAGGTAAAGCTATTTGCGCCTCTTGCACGTTCGATCGAAAATATTAGATCCGAACTATCTCGTGAATACGAGAAAAAAAAAAAAAAGATTGTGGACAATCGTGTAATGCAATTAAGAAAGATTATGTTATTTGATTCTGTCAAAAGTGAGAGTGACACCGAGAGCAGCGACGGTGAAGGTACCCATGGCAAAATATAGAGTCGAACTATATACAATTTATTTATTAAGAGTACAGAGTTAGATATATTCAAATATTACCCACTGATCGTATTTTATTGAATATGCTGATTTGGTAATATTATTTGCGACATCACGTACTGATTGTATATGTATGCTAAAATGTTTTGCAGCCGCATACATTGATGGAAAAGTTATTTCTTGGTCTGTTTCTGTATTTATGGATTTAATAGTTCTCTTTTTAAATACTTTACACCTTCCTGTATTTCCACGTGCAGAATTCTGACTAGGTGTAATAGCTTGCAGGTTAGATAACCGATTATTCTGGGGATCTCCATCAATATGATCAACTACAAGTCCATTTTCAACTACTCCATGAAAACATTCGAATACGAATATGTTAGAGCGATAATTTTTATTTCCAGCACGGAATCTAAAATAACCTTTATTACTAAGACTACCGACTGGTTTTTTCAATCTGCAGTGTCTGATTACACCATCTCGGGATGCTTCATAATTTGTATATACTGGATGTTTAACAAATTCGTATTTATTACGAAATGCTTCTTTTCTTAATTCTCTTATAATATCATTGTCGATCATTTCATCATAAGTCTGATTTGTCTGAGTCATTTTTATATAATAATATTATTTGTCTAAATCATTGTTTTGAAATCTGGTCAGATAATCTTCTACGGTTTTTATAGGAGATTTACCTGACAATGTATTATTTTTTTGTCATAATATCGTTTTAGTTCCCTGTATTTTTTTCCGCCGCATTTTAAACACAATTGAGTTTTTCCTCTGACTCCAACACCGCATTGCACACATGGCATTGGTCCTGTACTTCCATTTTTGATACTTTGCATATGGTAGTAGCAGAATTCATTCACGCACGATTTATTACAAGGAGAAGTATGTCCAATTTTAAGCCAAGCACATTTGTTCTTTGTTTCAAGCATTATATATACTAAAATTTTAATTTAAATATTTGTCTTAATTATATGAACGAATTATCTGCAGTTGAACCTAAAAGAGCTAGTTTCGATCTCGATCGATTATCAGAATATAAAGTTAGTACTTTGATGCATGATCTGGCATTAACGGATGCGGATATAACTAAACGTATCCGTGAAGCCAAAAAGGAATTTCGTGACGATGGTGCTGCTCATGTATGGTCAACATTCAGAGTCGGAAATGTTACTAATATAATGAATGACAAACGAGGAAAAGCGATTATTAATCACCTTGATGATCAAAAATATTTTATTTTAATAAAATTTATTGTAAATACAGAAGAAGATATTTGGATTATTCGTGACAAGCGTGATCCAGTCCGCATACAGTCAGGAAATAATATTGTTCTTTTGAGTAATAAATCTAAACCCGGAATACTGACTGGTATTGATAAGCCATATTATGAACGGGGGTACCCTGTGACTGCAGTTGTATATGCAATATATCCGCTGAATAATAAACCTGACGTCAATAATCTTAAGCCGATGAGATTGTCAGAGTCAAGAATAAACTGTGTAGCTGAACGAGTTACAGAACATTTCATAAATGCGATACGTGGTAATGGTTTAACAGATTTAAGGCGTAAAAAAAATAAATACGTGGGCAGAATCAGTTAAAGATACTGGAGCATCTATTAAAGATGTTGCTGATCTAGAAAAGAAATTAAGATTTCCAATAACAGTAAAGACGCTGACGGGAGAGATTTTATATAAACCAAAATACATAAAAAAATGGAGCTCCTATAGATATTATTGATCATAATTCGCATGCGTGGACCTCAGCAGTAACAATATTTCCAAGAGATAGAACGGTTAAATTTTATGATGGTCATATATTTGATTTTATCAAAAATATCAGTAAAAGTGACCCTGTATCCGTTTGGTTATTTCAAAGTTCAGAATATGATTATTACGATCAGTTTGTACGGCCTAATGGTGATATTTACCCTACAGAATCTCTTAATGTAGAAATGGAACATCTTGCGCTGAAATATACTTCAGACGATGTCAAAGTTAGGCAATTATTAAATAAGTGTTTTACAGTTCCATCTGTAGCGGCTCATTTCGCTCAGGAGAAAAATTTATGGAAACCAACACGATCGGAATTTCTTGAAGATATCCAGAAAAGCTGCGTAGAATATGGACACGGAGGATTATGGAATACTAAATATAAGTATAATGACGTTATATCTGTTGATATGGTAGCATGTTATCCCGGAAGTTTCTTGGATACGGATAATGTTCTGAATACTTTAAGAGATTCGGACATCCATCACACGAGATGACCAGGGTTGCGATAAACGGACATTTACCAGATTTTGACTTAACCGGATTTGCTCATGTAGAATAATTTGAGTTTGCAGAAAATCTCCATCCGATTACTTATGCTTGGTTTGGAAGACATTTTTCAGAAAAATGTTGGGTTCCAATAGTACTATTGCGATATATACTTGATGTTGGAACAGAAAAAAAAACACATTTATAAATCGGAGTAATGCTTATTTGTCAGACGGAACCAAACTAGGTACAATTGTGGGTTATCTTGATGGTGACTCACCACAATTTACTCATTTAAGATCATCTATGTTGGCATATGTTTCTATAAATCTAATGTCTATGATAAATAGATTTCCTCTTGATGCTGTCAGAGTCGCCACGGATTCGTTCTACATAAATAAAAAATATACGGATTTGTTAAAACCGCTACTTGGTAATGGTGAATGGGGATCATGGAGAATAAAACAAGAAAATATACTTAGCTATTCTGAATCCGCCGACGTTGAAATTAAGGAAATACATTACAAAAATAATAATAAAATATCAAAATCATCAGCACCATCTGTATATGATCCTGTGGCTAGACATAAAGCTGTTTATCTTAACGGATGCGGTGGTTCAGGTAAAACAACGCGTATGATTAAATTATTCATGAATAATAATTCAGATATAATTGTTTTGACACCGACACATAAACTCGCCAGAGAAATAAAAGAGCGAGGAGTAAAATCGTGTACTTATCATAGTTTCTTTAGATGGTGTGGAGACACATGGACTCCTGAACGAATGGGTGAGAAATATATACCTAAATATATTATATGGGACGAGGTAGACACGGTGTCGTTAGAAATATTAAAAACATTTCTTGATTGGCTATTGACAAAGAATACTGCTGTAATAATGTGCGGTGATCATGGTCAACCACCACCTTTTATTGGTCAGTCTCCACATGAATGGCTGAAGAATAACGTAGATTATTATGAAGAAATAAATGATGACCATAGAGCATATTGACGAACCGCTGAAGGAATTTAAAAGGTTAATCAGACTACAACCAGACAGAGTACAATGTGAAATAATGCGAGGAGTAATTCCAGAGACTTCTATGAATGATTTTCTAAATTTATGGAATCCCGCTGATTTAATAGTTGCAAGTAGAAGATAGTTCGTGATGAACTACAGGATAAATTATTTCTGTTACATAAAGAAAAGTTTTCAGATCTACCTGTACCTTTGTGTTATCGCCCAGCAGATACTCGACGACAGAATATTGATGTTGAAATTCCTGGTGGTGGAATACAGAATCTTGTCGTGAATGATATTATTTTAGTCGATATTAATAATGTTGAGAATGCGCTGAATATGAATAAATCACCGTGGACGTTAGGATACGCTATAACTATTCACTCGTCACAAGAGTTAACTATTTCTGATACAAATATCTGGATTATAGATGATCGGATCGAATGGTCGAATTTGGTCTATCTCGCAGTTTCTAGAGTCAGAAGAATATCTCAACTACATAGGGTTATTATGAATTTTACAGAAAATAATAATCAGACTGTTAATAATGACGTAATAAGAAAAAAAGTATCTGGTTATAAGCAATGTGGCAAAAAAAAAAATAAGCGTGACTTTGATATTGATGCTGAATTTATTATAACACTAAAACAACGACAAAATAATCATTGTGCAAGTTGTAACTGTAATATGTTATGGCAATATTCGAATAATAATCCAAGACAATTTACCGTAGACAGAATTAATAGTGATCTTGGTCATACACGTAATAATGTGATGCTGACCTGTCTTGAATGCAATCGACGTAGAGGTTCTGGTTATGTAATTGTATGTGGTGGTAATTGTGTCTTTAGGAATTACCTGTAATTGTTCACGTACAAATCCACGTTGAGGGGCTGTCGAATCTAATCTGTAGATTGGAGGTCTACCAGTGGATCTAACCACGCTAGAAATTGTAGTGTAGTCACACTCCATATAGGATCGGTTGCTCTTTTTTTTACCACCTTCAAGTTCACCAGGTTCATATAAATATCTTACAGTTACATTACCTAATACTGGTTGAGGTTGATGTCTGTCATCGCTACGGGGTATATATTTTTTTTGTAATCGCATTAGAAGGTTTCATGGAAGTTGAACGAGTAATTTCATTATTTAATGCAGCTATCACACTTGGTAACCTTGTAACCCATTCACGAGATCTCTCACCGGACTTAAAGTCAGTAGATATTTCCTTTGCATATTGGTATCCAAATAACCGCTCAGCAAGTGTTCGATTAAATCGTTCAACAATTGCCTGATCACGATGAATTTCAGTATGTCCTCGTCTGATTTTAACGTTATGTTTCTTCATCAACGATAATACTGCACCGAGAAATTCTTTGCCAGGATCAACCTGTAATAACTGTGGCCATCGCAAAGGTCCTCGCTGATAAATTCGTTCAAACGCAGATGCAACTTCAGACGCTGTCTTTGTTGATAATGGTTCAGCTTCTTTATATCTACTTGCAACGTCAACGACAGTTAATGCGTATTTGTATGTGCGTGATTGACGTTTACCAATTTTAATGGTATCGTGTGGCAAAAATAAAATATCTGCTTGATGAACCTCATTAGGGACGCTGACATCAAAATGTGCATATTGAATATTTTTAGGTGGTGGTAGATAAATCTGCCATATTGCCTGTCGTGCTAACCACGCTGCAGCAACAGAACGTGAAACTTTTGCTGCTTCAGATAATTTACTAATAGCTGATCTGCCTCTCCAATATCCTCTTGGGCTATAATAAATGGATTCCATTATAATATTTATATAATTAATTACCAGCCCCTACATTATTTTACTTTTCATGGCAGATTTTACTAGAAAACTAGCTAATTTATCTCTGACAGATTTATTAGGTATAGAATTTAATGCATGAATCAATTTTACATCTGTGAGATGCCTTTGTTGTAAATCTTTACTTTTATACGCAACATCATGAACATGACACGCTTTATCAATCTTATTTATTGGATACTCTCCTGATCTTGGTTGATCTTGATTATCAAGTCGATATCAAGTCGAGTTCCAGGACCACAATAATTATATCCAGGAAGATGTTTCTCACCGGGGTATTTAGCCCACGGAGTTCCTGGTAATTTTCCTAATAAAGCGGCAATATCTCCACCTGTCTTTGTTTTGACAAATTTGTATTTCTTCGTGCCACATTTAACGCATTTGCCTGTCAGAGCACGTCGTTTATTTTTCGTTGTTATCGTTCTTAGTTCAGCAGTGGGTGTAGATGCTCTACACCGAACACAATATAGACTCATATTATTTATTATATGGATACAATTGACTTTTCGGCGACACGAAAACAGGAACCAGTAAAGCACCATCCAGCATTACCAAATTCGATAAGGATGATTATATTAGGTCCATCTGGATCGGGTAAAACACAACTATTACTAAATTTAATAATGAGGTGGTTAAAATGGAGTAAACTGTATTTAGTAGCACAATCCGTAGATGATCAACACTGTTATGAAGTACTTAAAGATTTTAATGAAAAAGCGAAATTAATTAATGAAGAAGAAAAAAATAATGATGTTATCGATTTTATCACCGACATTGATGCAGCAGCGTCAATAGATGACCTCGATGGATTTATTAATAATTTAGTAGTATATGATGATGTAATGCTGGATAAACAAACAAATCCAGCTAGAATATTTTCTCGAGGTAGACACAAGAATACAGACGTTATATACGTCACTCAGCGTTATACACAAATACCGAAGGTGATCAGAGACAACTGCAATATTTTAATTGTATTTAATGGAATAGATAATTATACGTTAAAAAATATTTACTATACCTGGTGTTCAGGGGATATGGATATGATGAAGTTCAAAAACTTTTTTGCTCAAGCACAGGCTATTCCATTTGGGTATATAACAATAAATCTACATGATCCAAGATCCAGATATCGTATAGGTCTAGATAAAATCTTTGATTAATTAACGATAGCAGCAGGCAGGGCGGCCGACAAAAATTGAGTGACCCGCGAGTAAACTAAACGCATTATAACATAAAAAACAAAAAGTCAAAAATAAAATAACAAAAATGAGCTAACCCAAACGATTTATTATCCGTTTTTCAAACTATACGGTAATAATAAAAGTTAGGAGGTTCGGTTTAGCGTTATTGACCTTATTTTTCAGCCCCTGTAGGAACCTTTATTTTTATGAAATTTGCTCGAAACCAATTTATAGGGTTCGCCCTGCCTGCTGCTGTGCGTAGCGTCAGATATGTCAAAGAATAATAAAATCATCACAAGCATCACTTGTGTAAAATTGAAAACTACAGATACTGTAATGATTATGTAAAATATACGTATCCCATTTCGTCGGCGTACCATGTATTTTCGCCACATTACTTCAAATGAGGACATACAAAATATATATTGTAATGGATTCTAACTGACAGAAGCACGTTGGATATATCATTATAATTAGAAATAGACAACACATTAAAACATAAAAACAATCTAATTCATATTCACTTTTCAATTGATCTCTTTAACATGTGGCCGTGAAGTTGGATTTACTCACCCGTAGCATCAGTGACCATTGTGGTTTGAATACATGATATGGTATCCGGGGTAATGACATCAGTGCAAGAGTTCTTCCATACATTTTATAGGTGCTGTTTTAAATTGGCTTTAAAATATTTTGCACTTCTTTATTTTGTGCTGAAGTTTTGAAAGAAAAATATATTGTTTGTTCAAGTGGACGTTTATTAAATGTTTTCGCTTTGTAGCAATTCCTATAACGTAATCTAGACACTCCTATCAATGAAAATTTCATTACAAAATGTGCTGCTTCCGTATTGCTGATTGAAGTCATATAACCCAAATTACATGGTGTAATGACCAAATATAGCCCAAATTACAAAGTCATATAGCCCAAATACATTGTGTAATGACCAAATATATCCCAAAATACAGTCACATAGCCCATATTACATGGTGTAATGACAAAAAAATGCCCCAAATACAAAGTCATATAGCCCAAATACATGCTGTAATGACCAAATATAGACCAAAATACAAAGCCATAGAGCCCATATTACATTGTGTAATGACCAAATATAGTCCCAAATACAGTCGTATAGCTCAAATACATGATGTAATGACCAAATATAGCCCAAAATACAGTCGTATACCCCAAATACATGATGTAAACTGGGTACATGAACCCCAACGCTCACAATTCACACACACATTTAAAATCTATTTTAATTTACTTCCTTTTCTCTCAGCATAGATTTGGGTTCTGTATCGTAACATATAAAGTCATTTATGTTATATGTAAATCGTGAGAAGGAAAATAATTGACACATCACTTCCGAACATTGTGGTCTTAATTTTGATAGCATTTCTATTGTTCACAGACCTGATCATCAGTGTTTTCTGGCGTTATTTCGATCATTTACTAATTGTTATAAAATCAGTAAATTTATATTGACCACAAACATTTGACACTATTGATATTTTCCTCTTGGATTTGTAAGAGTGTCCAACGGTAAGTTAAACGACCACTTACTTCAATAATCTTTAACGTTTCACTAACGCAGAAGAATTTATACACATACATGCATGCATGCATACATACGTACATACATGCATAAAAATTGGATGACCAGAAATATACACAAGAAAACAATGCCGTAGGAAAGGATATACAAATCGAATCACGTGTTTCTTTCAGTTGATTCAATTTTTTTTATCCATATCGTTTGTGTAATTATATTTATTTGCCCTTGTCATCATTGTCAGCACGTGGTCCGTATTGATCTTATAAACTAATAATGCTAACGTTACAATTTCTTGAATAGGTAGTTTCGACGAAATCACACTATATGGACATGGGGTGTTAGTAAACATCATTTGCATAGATAATTCCAGATAGAACTATCATGATCTCATTTTTAAATTTGGCTCAAAAGTCCCCCATCCCTAACAAACCCCCCGAAAACAACCACATATCTTACTATTAAATATCAAGTGTCACATTATCCTTCAGTATTAATAAATATCAATCTATTAGTTTCACTCGTTGTCATTCTAATGCAGACAATTTAGGCTAAACGTCCAGTAAATGGATGAGCAGCAGGGAGGATGAACAGACCATTTTTAGGAGGTTTTTTTTTTTTTTTTTATTATGAAACCATGCTTCGTACGAAAATGAATAGACAAGCCTCAAAAACGCTAAACCGAGACCTTTAACCGGGTTGCACTAAACCGAGGCTTCTACAGGGTTATTTTCTCTCTTGACGCTTGTATTTTCAAATTTATTTACCGACCCCAGGTGTAAAACACCAGGACATTCATTGTTGGTCGTCAACCTTGCTGTTGCGATGCGGTTAGGTGGCGTAATTAAATCATTATTATATCAATAATAACGCTAACCATGGAATCTCGCACAGCTAAACTAGCTCGACAGCGACTAGAGCAAATTAAGAAATATCTCCCCGTCCGTGATTCTGTCAAGCAACAAACTACAAGCGCGTCAGGAATCTCAGGTGAAATTTACAGAAGGTACAGAACAGTTATTTAAATCAATCGTCGAACCAACAAAGAAAATTGTTACAGCAACTGAGGCAATTGAGGCAGCTCAAAAAGCTCTTGAGACATTGCCTGTTGATATTGTTGGCCGTATTCGAGCAACTAGACCATCACCACCCCGGATACCTCCTCAACCACAACCTGAAGATCAACCATTGCCTGCGCCAAAAGTTAGAACTAACATTATAGATAAATTTACACCCGAAGGTATTGCCGCCATCAAAACCCCAGGCCAATTAATTAATATTGACGCGTTTGGATATAGTGATAGAGATAGGAACGTAAAACCCGAATATATTAAAATTTTGAAATCTGTCTATGGGTTAGGGATGTAAAATATGTCGGCGGACTGCAAAGCATTCCGATCTGGTAACATTACCAACACAGACAATAACTGATCCGCCAATATGTGGCCGTGAAGTACTCGCTGTGCTCGACGATGTGTTAACATTGTCAGGGGCACGGCCTCATAAAGTGGTGCACGAATATACCACCAGACAACATCGTCGTCCAACGCTTTAAACAGGTCTTAGTGTAATATACAATGGTAGATATTTACTGAAGATCTGCACGAGGTAAGCCCCAAGGTGACTTATTCAAATATGCAACCCTTGACGAGGTCAAGGATGAACTCGCTAATCTTTTGCGTCTCACAGATGTGGACCAAAATGAATTTGTTGTTTTTCTGGATCAGCAAGGACGATTAAAGACGATCAATATCCCGTTGGCAGATATTATTCTGCGGGTTCCAGATGCGACCGAAGATAACTTAGTGGTGTTTGCTAAAAACGGTAAAATAAAAAACTCTGAGGAATCAATTCTAACACTCATGGGAGAGATTACTGGACGCATCAGAAGAACTGGAGATATTATGTATGGCGATCTCAACATGAGCAGAAATACAATTATCAGTGTGAGAGAACCAAAATCAGACAATGATATGGGAACAACAAAATACGTGGACAGCAATGACACCACGATCAGAACTGTGATCAGTAAATGCGTTGCTAAAACTGGCGATGTAATAACTGTTTCTCTCAATATGGCTAATAATAAAATGACTGGTCTTAGAGAACCAGAATCAAACGATGACGCTGTAACGAAGAAATACCTCGACAATAGCAACATCCCGATGATGACCTCGTTAAAGACAATCAATGATGGAATGACCACGTTTAGATCTGAATATGCTAATCATGTAACCGCGTTTATAAATTTTCGTAGAAACACAGTCATTAATGAATTTTTTGTGAGTCAAGCAGTCATCGACATTAAGCTCTCTGATATCAATAAGCTTACCGATGGTGTAGTATATACAGTAGCGTCTGGATCAGCATTATGGACACCACTGAATAAATCCATTAAACATACCGCTGAGGTTGCCGGTGTGTACAGGTTCTCAATACTCAGCATTACAACATTTACAATATCCACCACAATTTCAAGGCGTTATCCAATTAGTGGATCTTCCGGATCTGTGTTATTGATATTGGATCAAAACGACGAGGAAGAATTCGTGGTGGAACCCGAAGAGAAAGGTTTAGGCGTGTTGTACTATTGGTGTATTGAATTCATCGCCAAACTACCACCTACTTAAAGTGTTAGCAATTTATATAATGAACCAATTACCGGTAACCCCAAATGACATTCATCATTTCAGATACGAGCAAGTGTGTTTGTGGCATACCCAATTGAAAAATATCATTGATGTGCATAGAGTACAACAACAACAACAACAACAAAAAAGAAAAATACCGCAGACGTATCGCTGTTTCTGACATAATTGTACAGTCTGCATCCTCCGTAGTAGCTGGAACAGTAACTATAATCGGAGCATTCTCAGCCGCATACCTAATAGCACCAGTAATAGGAATGGTGTTGCAGTTATAACCGGTGTTGCTGGTATTCTTAACATCATTTTTAAAAAGATATCTACGTGCACGGCTGATAAATTACATGAATATACAACGTTGTTATCAGCGGCAACACAAGCACACGTCAAATTATCATCGCTGATATCATCAGGGCTCAATGACGGAATAATATCAGGTCAGGAATTCATTCGCAGAAACGATTAAGGTTTACCATGAAGCAACTGGAAACCAACCCCCCTTGTCTAAAGACAAGGACACTGTCAAGGATTAGAGACGTCGCCGACTCCGACAAAGACAGGTATTTAGATCCCTGATTTAAATAATTATGTCTCAAGATCAATCACTGTAATTGCTAGAACAAATCGTCGCTAATACAACACCACTAACAACCACGATGATATCAGCGAGCTCAACCAACCCTGAGTTTGACGTTAGCTTTCCAACGGAAATTCCAGCCAAGGAGATAGCTCTAGCACAAGTGCGAGTATATTACAGCTGGTTTTTATATTAGAGCAAAGTCATTCGGTGGGTTGCAAGCAAATAATTCATTGGTATTCGAGTATAAAAATAAGTCGGATGGAACACCAGACTGGAATGTTGTGGGTATACCTACGGGCAGTTATCAAATCGAACAAATCAACAATGAGTTCCAGCGCAGAATCAAATCTTTCATAGGAAAAGAATCCAAGATCGCTATCACGGTTCATGAGCCAACGTTATATGCCGCCATTGAAATATCAAAGCCTGACTACAGCGTCGATTTATACCAGTCGTCGATCCAGAAGTGCCACCACCAGCATCACCGCGCCCTTAACCATCTGATTATTCATCAGATAAGAAAAAATTCTTAAACCTTCCAGAGTATCGGAAAACTTTTCCATGGAAATGTACGGAAGAGGTAGTATTATTATTATTGACCAGAGTGACTCCAAGCCAGTGGATGCTATGAGTACATATTTTACTGCGACTGATGGTACAAGACTTCCTAAATTATTAAAAACTATACATTCTTATGATGATAACGAAAAGCCGCGTGTCGACGAAGATTTTATTAACTCATTCCCTAATGCCATTAAACCTGAACACCAGCAAGTAAGCAACAAGCTGCGACAGTTGTTTTCCAGTTACATACAAGAATATCTTAATGACGATGTAAAGCAACAAATCATTGCAACGGTACAGCATCTAAACCAGGTTGTATCGGACCTCTAGTTTGTCAGTCGGCTTATTATTGAAACAGTGATTGCTACTGGTGATAGCTTCGCCGAGATTTCACGTCCTTATTTGATGACAACTAAGCAACTGTTACAGAATTACCAACATTCATATTACCAGGATTCAACCCGCATGAATTGCCAAAAATCGTCAGTGATATCACTGATGAATATTTTCCAAAGATACTAGAATCATGGAGAAAATTATCCCCTCCTCCGAGTATTCTAACCTATAACAATGATCCAGACGGCGGTGGTCGTCATATATCGCCAGGTATTGTCAATATAGTATCAACGATCGTAGTCAGTCTTGTGTGTGATGCGATCAATGGCAGCTACCAGACCCGGTCTGGGTCTGGAGTAGATCTTGAAAGATCCAGGCAGGCACAGCAAGGATATATCCTATACTCATTTACTCTTGAAGTTCCACCTGGATTTTTGATTGTGTCAGTACCTGTTAATCCGATTTATCTGTTATGTCATAATCCACTATTATCGTGGATATATTTCAGACTTACTGACCAGCACGGACACCTTCTTGATTTAAGAGAGGAATGTTTGACAATAAGTTTGTGTGTAAAATCCTGACAATAGTCAGGGAGACTAGTTTGCCTTGACAGAGTCAAGGAGTAAAAAAAAAAATACTATATCCCCCTGGCAATGCCAGGAGCGGCAGAGGCGGTCTATAATAGTCAGGGACAATAGTCAGGGAGACAATAAACAGGGATTATTAATACTACTATACGGATGTAGGAATGTTACATACTGCTATATTCGGTGTCACAACTTTCACTTTTACAATCCGAGTGTTTACAATCATACATAATTTTTTTCAACTGTCTTACACGAGCACTCACAATCTTTTCTGTTTCATATTCTTGAGGCAACTCTGATCTAATTTTCTCAATCGCCTGTGCGAGTGGAACGAATTGCCGGACGTTTGTATCATCACATACATAAGTTAGCGATTGTTTCTTTGCCTGTTGGAGTAATTTAATAAACCTGTATTCGGCTGTTAGTATGTATCTTCCTTCAGATTTTCGTTCTTGTAATATTTCAAAATCATTTGTGACTTTTCCAGGATCAAGTTGATCAGAAAGTTGTATACCCGAAGTTGGGTCATGTAAATTTTTAATCGCAGAGATAATTCCATTAATATTAACCACAAATATGAGATAACCAGCATTAGTGACAAAACCAACTGGCTTTTTTAGTCGACAGTTCCTAATCACAGAAGCACGCGATGCTTCATAATTCTTGATGATGGGATGCATTACAAATTCATCGGCGTTATTTCCTTGCTCCATTTATATAGTATATATCGCTTGTCTAAATAATTATTTTATTACTAGAACAAATATGTGGGATGCTGCTAGCGTGAAAATCTAGCTCTGTATTTTCTGCCTCCACAGTCTACACACAATTGCGTTTTCCCCCCGACCCCCTTGTTACACTTCTAACACGGCTTTGGTCCTAGACTCTCTCATCGCACACTCAGCAGGTGGTATGCACAGAAATCCGTTACACAAGACTTATTACAAGGAGTTGTAGATCCAATCAACCACCTGCAACTATTCTTCGCTTGAATCATTATATATTATAAATTGAAGTTTTATTTAAATATATATTTGCCTTAATTATACGATGGAAGAATTTACAAGATTATCTGCGATCAAGTCGTCTCAAGCTAGATTCGATCTCGACAGAATAACCCATGACTTGCCGATTCGACGAATCGGACTCTAGTCAATCGTATCCATGAAGCCAAGAGAGAGTTTCGCAACAATGGTGCGGCTCATGTGTGGTAAACATACAGAATTAGGCATGATGATAAACCCCAGATTGATGCTACAATGAATGACCAGCGAGCAAGAACAATCATTAATTATCTAGACGAACAAAGATACCTTTTTAGAATAAAATTTATCGTAGCGGTAGACGCCACCGAAGAAACGTGGATCATCCGCGACAAACGTGACCCTGTTCGAGAATCACACCGCGCTGGGATGTTGTCAGGGTAAATAAAAATTCCAAACCAGGAATACTGACGGGTATCGACAAACCATATTATGGGTGAGCATACCCAGTGACAGCAGTTGTTTAGGAGATATATCCACTGAATGATAAACCTATCGTTGATGATCTTCGACCAATGAAAATTTCGACCTTGAATTGTGTTGCTGAAAGAGTTAAAGGACATTTCACAAACGCGATACGTGGAAATGGTTTAACGGATCTGAGACGCAAAATAATAAATTATTGGGCCGAGCGCGTTAAAGAAAATGGAGCTACAATCAGAGACGTTGCTGAGTTGGAAATTTTTTTTTATAATTTCCAATAAAGGTGAAGACACTGATCGGCAAGATTTTGTACGAATCAAAATATAAATCAAAGTGAGCTTTGATAGAGATCGTTGATCGTAACGCTCACGCGTGGACGTCGGACGTAACATTATTTCCACTAACTCGAACTGTTAAATTTTTATAACGGTGATATGTTCGATTTTATCAATAATATCAGCAAGCGCGTCATTGTATCCGTGTGGTTGTTTCAAAGTTCCGAATGTAGAAATTATGATCAGTTTGTACGGCCTAATGGAGATATTTATCGTACAGAATCTCTTCATTCAGAGACGACAGAGATTGCGTTGAAATACACGAACGATACTGATGTTATTAAGCGATTACCCAGTAATTGTTTCACCTTTCCGTCAGTTGCTGCTCACTTTGCTCAGTATAAAAATTCATGGAGGCCAACACGGTTAGAATTTATTGAAGATATACAACGCAGTTGTGCCGAATACGGACACAGCGGACTGTGGAATACTAAATACGGTTATAATGATGTTATCTCAGTTGATATGGTTGCATGTTATCCTGGAAGTTTTATTTGAATGGGAGAGTGTTATGAGTATTTTAAAAGATTTGGACATCCAACACACGAGATGACTCGAGTTGCGAGAAATGGGCCATTGCCAGATTTCGACTTAACTGGATTCGCATGTATTGAGTCATTCGAGTTTACATCGGAAACCTTCATCCGATTGTTGCTGTTTGGTTTGGTTGTCATTTTAATAAATGCGGTTGGATTCCAATAGTTTTATTATGGTATATGCCTGATGCAAAGATATTGATATCGTTAACCTTGAGTGAAGCAATAATATCGTATCGTCCACAAAAACAAGTCTGGCTACCAAAAACCCCTGACGATGTCAGAGCTGACGAAGATGTCAATTACGATATTAGAGTCTATGAAATTAAACTTGTAGAAGATCTTGGCAGAAAAATAATTGGGAAATTTACGCAAGGAGGATCATATGATCATAAACGACATTCTAAAAGATTAATTATTGACGATGCTGAGCTCCATTTCATAATTGCCGATACAACAGAGAAAAATATTTTTGTAAATCGAAATAATGTTAACCTATCAGATGGAACCAAACTAGGCACAATTGTGAGCTAGACTCACCACAGTTTACTCATTTAAGATAAACGTATTAGCGATGATAAGCAGATTTCCTGATACCGCGGTTAGTGTCGCCACAGATTCATTTTATCAGTAAAAGATGCAGGATAGCTAAATAAATTACAGATCAACGTTGATGCACCACGGGGCGAGTGGAGAGTGAAAGAAAAAAAGATACCCAGTTATTCTGAATCTGCTGATTATAAGCCTGTTGAGATATATTAAGTCAAATTTTTAAGTCAAATGTCAAAACCATCATCAGCACCATAGGTATATGATCCTGTGGCCAGACATAAACCGTTTATCACAACGGACCTGGCGGTTCTGGTAAAACAACACGTGCGATTGAATTGTAATGAACCATGGTTCAGGGAATCTTGACATGATTGCACTAACTCCGACTCACAGACTCGCTAGAGAGATGAAAGAAAGAGGGGTTAAGTCTCATACTTATCACAGTTTCTTTCGATGGAAGGGAGATGCGTGGACACCTGAACGAATGGGTGAGAAATATATTCCTAAGATCATTATCTAGGATGAAATATGCACGGTATCCGTTAACGTATTAAAAGTGTTTCTTGATTGGTTATTGACTTGGAATACTGCTGTTATCATTTGTAGTGATCATGGTCAATCTCCACCTTTTGTCGGTGAATCGCCACATCGCTAGTTAAAAGAATTCGTAGATTATTATGATGATATATTTGATGATCATCACACTATTGATGAATCGCTGAAAGAGTTCACAAAGCTAATCAGACTGCAGCCAAATAAGATTCAATGTGAGATAATGCGTAAGATAATTCAAGTGACTGCGATGAGTAATTTTTGGAATTTTTGGAGGCCTGCTGATTTGATAGTTGCAAGTCGGAAGATAGTTCGTGATTCACTTCAGCAGCAATTATTTCTGTTACATAAAGAGAAATCCTCAGATCTACCTGTACCTTTGTGTTATCGCCCAGCAGATACACGTAAGCAAAATATTGATGTTGAGATTCCTGGGGCCAATGAGAAACAAAAACTTGTATTAAATGATACTGTTTTGGATCTTATTGATGTTGTTGAGAAAGCCCTAACATAGTCATCGTGCTGGACTTTAGGAAATGCAATAACAATTCATTCATCGCAGGGACTGACAATCAGTGATACCAATATTTGGATTTGTTGATGACCGTATCGAATGGTCTAACCTAGTTTATCTGGCAGTATCTCGAGTCAGGAAAATGTCCCAGCTACGGAGAATTGTGCTGGATAACTGTGCCATTGTGGATAATAATCAGACTCAGGGCAATGTCGATAAAGAATTGGTTGGTTATCAGGGGTGTGACAAAAAAATAAAAAATAAAAAATAAGCGCGACTTCGATCTTGGTGTTAAGTTTATCATGACACTGAAACAACAACAAAATAATCACTGTGCTTGCTGTAGCACAGTAATATTGTGGCAGTATTCTCCTAATGACCCAACACAATTTACCTTGGATATAATTAATAGTAGTCTCAGCCACACAAGCGAAAATGTGATGTTGACCTGTATTGAGTGTAATCGACGTCGGGGCGCCAGCGCCCTGGAGCTGGTGTCCTGCTAGCGAATCATCCTTCACAGACTTGAGCGAGAGTGAAGGCGGTGGTAATTGTGTATCTTCTTGAATTACTTGTAATTGTTCACGTACAAATCCACGTTGAGGAGCAGTTGAATCTAGTTTGTAGATTGCAGGTATACCCGTGGATCTTAACACGCTGGAAATTTTATGTGTGGTTACATTCCAGACTAGGTCAGTCACTCTTTTTTTACCCCTCCCTCAAGCTCCCCCGGCTCATATAAATATCTGACAGTCACATTACCTAGTATTGGTTGTTTTGAGAAAGAGTCATGTCGCTTAAATGGTATGTGTTTCCTCGATACTGCATTGATGGGGGTCATAGAAATTCCACATGCAATTTCATTATTTAACGTAGCTATCACAAGTGGTAGTCTTGCAACCCATTGACGAGATCTCTTGTCCGCCAGAACTTTGTTCAGGGATATTTCTTACGCGTACTGATATCCAAACAATCGCTCAGCAAGTGTTCAATTAAATGGCTCAAAGACTGCCTGATCGCGATGAATTGCGGTGTGCCCTCGTCAGATTTTGACGTTATGTTGTCCCATAAGCAATGTTACTGCACCAAGATATTCTTTGCCAGGATCAACCTGTAGCAACTGTGGCCACGTTGATAAACTCGTTCAAACGCAGATGTAACTTCAGTTGCTGTCTTTGTTGATAGTGGTTCTGCTTCATTATATCTACTTGCAACGTCAACGACAGTCAACGCGTATTTTGTATGTGCGCGATCCGCTGGCGGATCGATGACGTCTACCAGTTTAATAGAATCATGTGGTAAAAAGAAAATATCTGCCTTATGAACTTCATTGGGAGTGCTTACATTAAATTTTGCGAACTAATGTTTTTTTTAGGTGGTGATAGATAAATGTGCTATGTCACCTGTCGTGGTAACCAATCTGCAGCAAATTGAGTCCATTATAAAATTATAATAGTTATCTATGATTCATTACCGGCCCCTGGCACTAGTTTCCCTTTCATCGCAGATCTTATCAAAAAATTAGCTAGCAATTCGCTGAGAGATTCATTTTTATAGACTTTAGAATGTGAATCAACTTCACGTCTGCAACATGTCGTTGTTGTAGATCTGGATTTTTATACGCAACATCATGAACGTGGCACGCTTGATCAATCGCATTTATTGGATACTCTGTAGGTCTTGGTTGATCTTTCTCGTCAAGTCGGATATCAAGTCGGGTTCCAGGACCACAATTATTATATTCAGGAAGATGCTTCTCGCCAGGATACTTAGCCTATGTAGCTCCTGGTAATTTTCTCAGTGAAGCAGCGATATCTCCGCCTGTTGCATGAGAGATAACTATGTATTTTTTGTACCACATTTCATACACTTGCCTGTAAGTGCACTCTTTTTATTCCTCGTCGTGATTGTTTTTAATCCAGTGGTGGGTGTGGGTGTTCTGCATCGAACACAATATAAATCCATATGATTATTATATATTCCTGCAATACGAATATCATTGATTTCTCAGAGACACGAAAACAAGAGCCAATCAAGCATCATACAGTGCTACCAAATTCTATCAGAGCAATTATACTTGGTCCATCCGGGTCTGGTAAGACGCAATTGTTGCTTAACTTGATAATGAGATGGCTCAAGTAGGATAAGTTGTATTTAGTGGCATCATCTGTAGATGATCAGCGATGATACGACGTGGTTAAAGATTTTAATGAAAATGCAAAGTTGTTGGACGAGGACGGCAATGATATTATTGATTTATCACCGACATCAACGATGCGCCGCTGGTACATGATCTCAATGGGGGCATCAACAGTCTCGTAGTGTACGATGATGTGATGCTGGACAACGTTACTAGTCTAGGCTCTTACAAAAAGTAACAAGAAAAGAGCGAAGACAACAAGCTTAGTAAAATTTAACAAATAATTTATTTCCCTAGAAAACCAAGGTAAAAATGAGAAAAAGAACTTACGGTTTTACGAATCAAATCCAAAATTAATCCAAGAATTAAACAATAGAAGTCCTATTACTAAAAAAGTCCTAAATGAATCACAGTTCAAATCCTGATGAAATTCAAGATGGAAGACGATGACGTCTTCGATAGTCAGCGTTGTACTGATGTGTAAACAGTTCTTTGTTGAATCACAGAAAATGATATTCCAGTTTTGAATTCCGAATAAATTTCAGTAAATATCTATGTCCAAGAATTCTGTATAAGCACTTATATTTTCCAGGGAAAAGAATCACTAATTCCATAAAATAAAAATTCAACTCAAACTGGTCACAACATAATGTAATTTGACATCTCAAGTGTTTTAAGCCCGACTGGCTAATTCTTATGAAGAAAACAGTTATACACTAAGCTAAGACGCAAAACAGATCCCCCTATGAGGGTCACGTGGTCGTTCTTCCAGAAGGAATATAAATTTATTTTGTGATAATTATCACGTACTCCAGGTATGGCCTTGATTCCACTGAATGAATCTTACTCTTAGAATGAATATTTTTTTTTTAAAAAAAAATTGTTTATCCAAAACTGACACTGGTTCTGAATCAAGGTCAGCAAATAGATACAGTGTTTCTACTACTGGTTATTTATCAGTAAAATAAAAAAATCAGGTCAAACAGAACTGAACTGAATTAATTTTCTGGACAATTTCAAATCCAGTAAAATAAAGTTACATTACAATAATATGTAAAGGAAATAATTTTTTTTTTAAAACTAACAAACAAATAATTAAATTACATATACATAACAACAAGCAATCAAATATAGCTCGGATACTTTCCCGAGGCAGACACAAAAACACCGATATTATATTTGTTACTCAGCGATATACGCAAATACCTAAAGTGATCAGAGATAACTGCAATCTTTTGGTTGCCTTTACTGATGTTGATACCCACACACTGAGCTACATCCACTAGGCTTGGTGTTCAGGAGAAATGGAAATGATTCAGTTTAAAAACTTCTGAATAGTGCAAGCGATTCCTCATGGATTTATCACGATAAATTTACATGATCCTCGGTCGCGATATAGCACAGGTCTCGATAAAATATTTGGTTGAGAGACCTCCCACCTAACCGCGTCGCTACAGCAAGGGTGACGACCAACAGTGTTTTACACCAGGGGTTGGTAAATAAATTTGAAAATACAAGCGTGAAGAGAAAATATAACCTTCTAGAGGCCTCGGTTTAGTGCAACCTGGTTAAAGGTCTCGGTTTAGTGCAACCCGGTTAAAGGTCTCGGTTTAGCGTTATTGACGCTCGTCTGTTCATTATCCTAGGAAGCTTTATTTTCACAAATAAATCCTCCCAAAAATTTTCTGTTCACCCTCCCTGCTGCTGGATGTTAACTTCCTTCATGTGTCCCAGTATTGTGATTACGTCCGACATAGTAAAGTGTCCGATACATGGGAACGATATGATATATTTTGAGGCTCCTTCAGGCCCAGCGCAATTTATGACAAAATGCAAGGTAGTCACGTCTACATCAGACGTGCTCTGTAAGTTTTCCAATCGTATATAAAATTTTTTTATCGCAGGATATGCCCTGCGAATATATTCTATCGTCATTTGCTTTAGTGTACAATTTGTTAAAATTCTCATTTTCTAGTCATATTGTGTCTGGCATGAATTTTTGCGTAAAATATTAAAATAGACCTAAGGATAATACACGTTCTCCTAGTACTCCGTCCAAATTTTGTACACCGTACATTATAGTTATTCTTACATGATTTAGTAACTTGGTGTTATACATGTATAATCTATTAAAAATCTACAAGAAGGTGAAACAGCACGTTCAGTTCAGCTGTTTGAGTACAGCTGGCGTAACAAAAGCACATGACGTTAAATTAGTCTGAAACATACCGGTTTTGTAAGAATTTAGTTCTTTGTCCAAGAGCTTTCAATTAAACGTGAATGATTCATTGCTTGATGGGCGCAAACTTTTGCCAGACACAATGGAAGAGTTTAAGGGCTATTGTTAATACGTATTGACTTAACGGGTGGGTGGGTGTGGTGTGGTAAAATATCACGCATAGTACGTATTGAGTTTAGAATTATATATTAACTTTAAAAAAACTGTCATTTAAATATTCAGGTATAATCTGTTTTGCGGAAAATTATTTATTTGAGCTAAAATAGGGAATATAATATTGTATTTTACGCACAATAGATCACATTATTGAGATAGTATCGAGCGATTGCATTGTAACTATCTTGTTACATGAAAACTAATCAAAATGCAGCGAGAGTTAGATTTTTCTTATACATTTGGCCTTGCCTGCAATACACCTTGCAAACATCACGATACCAAGCAATGGGGCTGCCATATTGGTCTACTTCCAGTCAACCCGGTCCTTTGACTGACAGTCATATTACACGCATCCAAGTAAGCCGTTGGCTATCAAACTTTCCATATGGAAATTACAGTTATTGTCGGTACCAATAATAACAAAGAGAACTGCAAAACATTCCTGAAACATATATTATGTAATGAGTGATGTGCTTGTACACAGTTTATTTCTGTTCATCACAACTTTCTCGGCATCTACTTCTGTAAGTATTAATCCGCCAAAATTTATATCATCATGTATCATCAGTCTTTCGTTCTTAATACCCATTTTATGACAAGTAAAAATACTTTTCATTAACTGCTTATCTTAAATAAACCTTTTATGTATGCATAAATGGGATGTATCATGGGTTTGTTTGTAAATATGAGAACTATTCTAGTTGTGGTATGCGTTTCCTCTAGTGCCGCAAAACAAGAGTGTGTAACAAATTAAGAAAAAGACAAATTTAAACAAAGTTACAAACTTATCAGGTAAGATACATCAGCAGTTGCAAACTTTACAAGATGGTATTTCGTTCATTTCGGGTGGTTGTCACGATTGTCACTGATCGTTTTAGGTTCAATGGTGCATGATAAGTTAACTGAAAGAAATGGGACATCACTATTACCAGAATTTTTAGCCATATCTTCACAATTAGACTACCATCTCCCGCCCACCTGTACCGAATTTTGCATTACCAATAGCTCTTAAGCTCGGTGCTTCAAAGCCTTTTTGAGTATTCTGAGAAAACTTTGCATGATGTAAATCATGTATGATCACGAAAAATCAGTAAGTACATAAATTACGTACCAAATACTTTTAAATAAAAGTATTTGAATCATGATTAAACGTGCACAAGTGAGGCAAGTACAAATTAAGTTGTTTGATACGAATAACCTCACAAAATCGCTTCAGTCAAACTGAAACAGGCCTAATTATGGAAGCGTACAAGGTCATGCCATCGATGTTAGCCTTGTGCCTCGTCATGTATGTTACCCTTGTGCCTGGATAACACCTTAGTTGACGCACAAATAGTGCGTAGGTATTTTGTGAAAGTTATCTGATGTTTTAATTGTCATTTTAGTGTCTAACAAGTGAAAGATAAGGAATGGAGAGCATTGACGTTTCTCGCTATGCCCAACAGTCTATAGATATGCAACACTACAAAAAGTACAAGTATCATAAAAAAAGATTTATGTTTGAACAAGCAGCAATCCTTTCACAAAGATCTACCAGAATCATAATACGACTTGTAGTATGTTCTTATTTATAAAAAGTTTGAATTAAAATATCTAACATACATTCCAAATGTAGTAAGAACATTTTAAAAAAGAGGTTTTGGCTTTTGTCTGCCCTGTGAGCGAAGTGTAAACTCCAATTACAACATTTCATTCGATTTCATATACAGGCACACAGGTGGGCCTAATAATATTTTGATAGTATAGGGAAACACCGAACTGTCATATATACTTTTTACTTTCACGGAACTGCATGCACGATAATACATATGTATTATATATCAACAAAAATGGAGATGATTTTCGTTGTACATGCAGCTTTACCCGGGGTGTACTGATTTAGCCATGGCGATTTTAAATATCGTTCACTTGCTGCAGCACGCACAAACTACAGGTAGTGGACATTCTGTTTTGTTACGAGTTCTCAGACAGTGGATTTAATCACTATAGCACTCATAGTGCTAATTCTCTCTGTATCAGCTCAATGCAGACGAGTCTTGTCAGGAAGCTGTTAACTTTGCGGAAGCAATGTTGATTTGGAGAGGTATGTGAAATGTAATATTTTATTCTTTCTTGCAATTATAAATGCTGTAAAACTGTTCAATATATTAAATATTTCGGAATTTGAAGTCCGACCTTGGTCACATCACGCCATGCTATTCGATAAAATATAGTCTATTTTAAGTTGGGCATTTTGTAAGTCGAACAGACAAACTGAATTAAATCTTATGTTCTATGCACTACATGATGAGAACCGTTTGAGTTTTATCGTGCAGCGCGTTAATTCTGGCTCGAGACAGATTAATGTACGAACGTAGTTATTATAGCAATAATCTCATACAGTTGTTATAAAAAATGTAATGTGTAACGAACTCGGCTTGTGTGCACACTATCGTTACGCATATCGATGTATTTAGTCCACAGTTACCTTACTGTATTATTAGGTTAACTTCGCGGGATTGTTTAATTCGGATATCGAGTTTAGTAGCCCAGTTGTCGTGAACTGTGGATCGAAGATATCCGTAATCATCGTCCGGATGACACACACACACACACACACACACACACACACACGCACGCACGCACGCACGCACGCACGCACACACACACACACACACACTCTCTCTCTCACACACACACGTCAATATCATTACATGTGACAATTTAATACACCATTACACTTGCTTATATACAAAACTTGCCTATGTTTATTGATAATTCCATTCATTGATGATATTTATTGATCATTCCATACACTGATCATATTTGCCGATAATTCCATACATTGATCATATCTGTTGATACTTCCATTCATTTATCATATTTGTTGACAACACCATAAAGCATATTTGTTGATAATTACATGTTCATATATCCATTCATTGATCATATTTGTTGATAATTCCAGACATTGCCCATATTTGTTGACATATTGATCATATCTATTGATAATTACACACTTTGATCATATATATTGAGAAATCCATGAATTGACAATATTTATTAATTCCATACATCAATCATATTTGTTGATAATTCCATATATAGACCATATTTGTTGATAATCCATTCATTGACCACGCATGTTCATAAATTCATGTATTCATCATATATTTGTTGATAATTCCATACATTGATCATATTATTTAATTACGTAATCTGATCATATTTATTGATAATTCCATGAATTAATTATATTTGTTGAAATTGAAATACATTGATCATATTTGTAATAATTCCATACACTGATCATAATTTTGATAAGTCCGTATATTAATCATATGGTGATAAAGTCCATCTATCAGTCATTTATAGATCAAACCCATGCATTGATTATAGCTGTTGAAAAGCTACACAATTTGTGATTACTTGTTGAAAATCCATTCTTTGCTCGTATCCAGCGAGGAATATACTTTACTCAACTTTGTGCGCATTATTTTTGTTGATATAGTTTACTTTAAGAAGTGGAAGAAAGAGTGTTAGCTAGGTGTCAGATTCAATCGTCAGCAATCTGCAATAAAAATAAATACCTCATTCTCTCTATTACGTTAATTGTCTTCGTCGATCCAATCCCACCCGGTTTCATCCCGTTACATTCATAATATCAAAAATGTCAAAATATTATGATACAGACTCCTGTACGGATATATTTATATTTTTTAAAGTGGGTTCACCGTTTGATGTTGTATCTTTTTCCAGAGCAATCATTTATGATCCATGAAGACTATTTCGTGGGCGTAGGTGCCGTGACAGGAATTGTGTTGGTGACCTTAACTTGCCTGTTTATTTGCAAATGGTAATAAAAGATTACTTTGTAGCATTTATATCTTAACATATTGAAGAAGGTAATAATACTTCGGCCCAGATATAGTGACGTTTGACATTGAAATTAAACTACGAATCAGAGAGAGAGAGAGTGACGTTTGACATGGAAATTAAACTAAGAACCAGACAGAGTGACGTTTGACATTGATTCAGGCAATAATACTAAGACCCAGGTATGTGTTTGACAGATTGATTCATGCAATAATACTAAGGCCCAGGTGTGGTGATGTTTGACATTGATTCAGGCAATAATACTAAGACCCGGATAGGGAGAAGTTTGACAGATTGATTTTGGCAATACTACTTAGACGCATTTAGAGGGACACTTTACTAAGACCCAGGTCGAGTGATGCTTGACAGATTTATTTGTGCAATAATATAAAGGGCCAGGTAGAGTGGTGCTTGACAGATTTGGTTCAGGCAATAACACCGAGGGCTAGGGAGGGCGATGTTTGACATATTTGGTTCAGGCAATAACACTTAGGGCTAGATAGAGGGATGTTTGAGTTATTCATACACCCAGGGGTCGGACTGTAAGGCATATACATTTTCATGCACACGAAAGACGGCCGACGAATAGCTCATTTAAGAACAATTGTTAGCGGAAGAGATGCAGATTCACAAAAGATTGCGAAATATTTTAATATTAGGAACAGCGCAGATTACTTTTACAGCCATTGTGAACTTTATTTGAATTTAGCCGATTCACCATCAGATATATATATATATATATATATATATATATATATATATATATATATATATATATATATATATATATATATATATATATATATATATATATATGCATTTATTGTTTTTAAATAAACCTTGATGGTGACACGTTTAATATATGACATTAAAAGAAATCAGTATAATATATAAACATTCAATAAATACTAAAAATATATACCTACGTATACATACACACATTCTAGTACACTCGTACATGCATACATACACGTATACATTATCTATGTATATACACAGACACATGCGTATGCATACGTTAACATACATATATACATACATGCATGCATATGTACCTACCTAAATAACATATATACATGCATGCACTCATCCCTACCTACCGTCCTACCTCCTACCTACCTACCTACCTACCTACCTACATAAATACATACATTCATACTGTTACGAATCTATGCTCTTAACATAAGTAGCAGAAAGAGTGAAAGACAACAAGCTTTGTAAAATTTAACAAATAATTTATTTCACCTAGAATACGAAGTGAAAATGAGGAAAAAGAACTTACGGTATTGCGAATTAAATCCCAAATAATTCAGGAATTACAGACAAAAGTCCCAATAATTTAAAGTCCTGAATAAATCTAAGTACAAGTCCGGAAGAAATCCAAAAACTGAAGGCGATGACGTGTCTGTTATAGCTTATAGAGTGTTGATGTGTCAACAGTCTTTTGTTAAATCACAATAACGTAATTCTAGGTTGAATTCAGTATAAATTCCAGAGAATGTCTCTATCCAAGAATTTTATCAGAGCACTTTTTTCTTTCCAGAGAAAATAATCACTTGAATTTAATAATTTGAAGAAAATAAAATTCAGCCAAACTGGTTACAACATAGTACAACTTGAAAGTGCTAGATGTTAATGCACGAATGACCAAGTCCTTGCAATTACAAGATTATATAGTTCTCTACTTGACCTTAGGTAAAAATTAGCATTTTCTAAAAAAAACATTACCTAATGGAAAATAACCTTCTAGAATGATCCTGATGTTTACAAAATCAAAACCATAACCTGGTAACACTCAGGAAATTCCAAAACTTAGACCCAAATAAACATATTTACTTCTATTAATAATGATCCTGATATTAAGTCCATACACAGAGAATAATTTAGCTATGTATTAGTTGTTTACACAAAATAAAACAAAAAAGTCAGTCTGGTCAAGCAGAAATGAATTCAGTTTGGGACAAGGTCAAGTCCAACATACAATATTATATTACAATATAGCATGTAATGAAAAAAATAAAATAAAAGAAACTAACAAACAATTAAATTAAATATACATAAGAACCCATCCATCTATCCAGCACGCACACACACACACACGCATACATACATACATACATTCATACATACATACATACATACCTATATACATACATACATAAACATACATACATACATATACATACATCCATACATCCATACATATAGATACATACATACAAACATACATACGTACATACGTACATGGGCATACCTGCATACAGATACACACATGGACATGCATGAATATACATACGAATACACAAATGGAGATGCATGCATATACATATAAACACATACATGGACATGAATGCACGTGCATGTAACACACACACACACATGGATATACACAAGCACATAAACATCATAAACATACAAAAATGCATTTATGTCTACATGGAGTATAATACAGACTTCTAACTAGAGGCCTTTATAAAAGAACAAAGTATCATGTGCTATTGTTCCTCCCTTAATGAGAACTAAAGTTTTGTTTTGTTCTTATTAACGTCTATAAGTGCCACTTATCACAGTATGTACTCAGAGGACTTATTCCCTCTTTCAGACTCTGAATTGATCCAGTAAATGTTACTAAATAACCTGTAGACAAAATCATAACAGCAATAGCACACACAAGTGAGCATCTTGAACACCACTGTTAATAAATTCTTCTTCATTATCATTAATCAACGTGGAAAATAAGAAGGGAGACAAGCATTTCCTCGACGCACAACAGTTACACATACAAATTTTTCCGACAAGGTATTACTGAATGTAACTCTTCTTTTGACATTTTCATACGTTGAATATACGTGTAATATTAAACATTTTACCTCTTATTCCGAACTTCAATTTTTGTCATGAAAATATCCCTTATACTAGAATCAATTGCTTGAGCAAAATCAGCAAAACCACAAAATAATCTTTCAAACATTAATTAATATAACACGTTATCAACCCATGTCATCTAAAAATATTATCAGTTTTGGACATACATGTCTTTTTACTAAAGCCAGCCTGCGCTTTCACAAATACCTAATAATCTTCTGCCCAATTAACAAGTCTGTTATTTAAGATCCTAGTAAACAAATTATCAATGACACCCAGAAATATTATCTCTGTAATTTTACAGGCCTGAATTACATGCCATAGTTAAAATTTGCCTTTCAAAGCCCACAGACTTTTCAAACTCTCGCATCAAAGTTGCATTTCCTCAGGTTTCTTCGACACATTTTTCTCCTAAAATATTATTATGTCTAGAAAATGGTCTTTGTTTTACCTTTATTTATGGCAATTAGTTCCGAATTACATACAGATCGCATTCGCGATATCGTCCGAATGTGTCGTTGTCCTATCTAAAAAGCAATTGCTCAATCGAATGTTGCCAGTATATGTTGTATAAATAACTTGTTTCTTTTTACATTTGATTTCTTAAGTAGAACTTCATCTCAACTTGAACATACACATTTATTCTGCACTGTCTTTTTATCTTAGGTGTCGAAGGGAATCTGCGTCCCAAGATGATTCAAGTTCACACGCATATGATAATGTCGATTTTCATTACAAGGCAAACAACAAACAAGACCGAAGTGTTTTTGAAAGTCAAGCCGCTAGGAGAACTGTTCAGGAATCGCAGAGACGCAATGCAATCACTGACGAAAATAACTTGTACGTTAACATGGAATTCATCTGAAACAAATAACTTTGTTCTTTTTTCCCAAATATGAATTTTCTTCACAAATATTCCACAATGGCGGCTTGTAGCAGAAAAAGAAATGTACGATGTGGTTGAAAGATAACATTTATCTCGCAATGAACGTTGTTTTTAATTATTAGTTTATAGAAAGAAGTATTAGGGTTACATAGAACACTACCTGGTCTGCGAACAGCACGTCATGTACATCTTTCCAAAATATGATCATTCGGTATTGACAATGCTGAAGTGGTGCCGCCACCCGTTGTTGCCTCCAATATGATGCTTTCGAGGATTTGGGGGGGGGGGAAGTTATGTTGAGGATGGCAAACTTTATAGCACTTTAAATTAGGTCTGCCGGCCAGCGTCCTAGAAGGGTACACAATTATATACCAAAGTGTAAAAAATTCCTATTTTTTAAATGCACAAGTCACTAAAAACCAGACTGATTTGTCCTTACGCAAACAAATCCCTTCCAAGGCTGATATCCAGTTCTATAATGTTTCCTCTGGTTGTTAACTAGATCACACATTACAGGTGAATACGCTGATATGATCAATTGTTGACCTATTCCTCTGTGTTATTTGCCCAGTTATGCACCAAAAATGGAAGAAAAATACACTGAATCAGCGCAAGGCTTGAAGAATGTACTAGCATGAGCCGTACTCCCCCAAAATGCTGTACAAAACTATTTACCTTCTATAAAATCCCCAAATCGTTTTCTTCTCGTATATGCATAAGCAGGCGAGATGAAAACATCTTTTGTCTGTATGACAAGGGGTAGTTTCAGTCGTGCCGTGTATAGGGTTATGGAGATTGCATCAATTATCAGAACATAGATTTTATCTTTTTTACATTGAAAGCAAGGAAGCAGCACAAAGGGTGAAAGTTAAGTACAATGGTGCGAAAATGGTAGATTCTCAATAATACTGTAATGGTCAGGGAACAATCACCAAACTCACATTAGTTTTCTTAACTGCCATCCTAAACATGTTACAAAAAACCTTCCGTTCGGTCTTTTGTTCGAATAAAACGTGTTTTCTGACAAGGAGGCATTGAACAAAGGACTTGAGAACTCAAGGAGCACTTAAAATGAAGTGGGTTCTAGAAGGAAACTTGGACCAGGCCATGGAAGAAAACTTAGGTCATTGACCGAAGCAGTTTTCTCAGATGCAAAACTAAGACTACCAACAACCGTATTCCTCTTGTAACAACGTACCATCTGCATGCCATAACGCTGGAAAATTGTCCAAAGACGCTGGCACATTATTGACTCCTCTGCTCGTCCAAAAATCTTCAAAGAACTACTTAAGGTCGCTTACCAATGACCAAATCTTCAAACGACTACCGTTTGCATGCTCAGTAGAACTATAATCACAGTAAGGAAGCAGGAACATGCGGATGTCAAGAAAGATGTTGCCTAATCTGTTGGCAAATGCCCGGGACGATTACTTTCAAGAGAACAATATCAACCGTTGATTGGGAAGTGCCACGAAAAACTTCATTTACAACATGCCATGCAAAGTTTGTGCCATCTAATAGTTTAACCAACATAATAAAATTCCCCTCTCAAGCAATCACAAAGCCACACCAGAAGCACGATAAGTGCATTCGTCAACGATTTAAAGTCAGCCAGACACTGTCTAGTCAATCAAGATGCAGTCCACTGAGTCATATAATTGATGGACTGAGAGCGATGGTTGCCATAAAGAAAATTGCTCAGCCTCACACATATTATTATTATCATTATTATTATTATTATTATTATTATTATTATTATTATTATTATTATTATTTAATTTCTGAGTAGGTATTTTTAGTGCCTTGGTCAGCTCCAATTATATGTGGAAAATATTTTAGGCGGAGTGGTTAAAGAGAAGTATATTGCTGGCGATAAAAGTACCTTTGAATATGGATGTCATGTCAACTTGCTGATAACACCCAAAGACATAAAGTATTATGCTGCTTGTTCGTCTTCCGTTTTAAATGGCCAACGTCGGAGACGGCGGAGCTTTGGCGAGCCCGACCTTGAAAACATCTTTAGCACCATCCTAAAATTCCAATCGCTTACTCTAATATTGATCAACTGTAAAAGCAAAATTAAAGGGGATAAAAAGAAAATAGTGTATTAAATCAAAAGAATGGTCGACTGAGTGGTTAGAGCGTCCGCCTCGGATGAGGGAGGTTGCGGGTTCGAACCCCGACCGAGTCATACCAACACCTTAAAAAATGGTACTAACTGCAGCCTCGCTAGGCGCTCAGCATTAAGACGTTAGTGCTAGGACTCGTCGGCCTGATGTCAGAATAATGTGACCGGGTGGGTCATGATGCTACATGTCTGCGGCGTGATGCCCTAGTGCCAGACATCACAATAAACTGCCATACTGCGGACATCGTAGCGACATGACTGAAAAATTGTTAAAGCTACGTTAAAAATCCAGATCTCTCTCTCTCTCTCTCTCTCTCTCTCTCTCTCTCTCTCTCTCTCTCTCTCTCTCACACACACACACACACACACCCTTCACAATACGCAAGTATGCAAGAACAATACAAGGGTCTGTTGGTCACGTGGATGGCCAATGGCAGACAGATGTAGTTGAAAAGCAAGTATATTAGAATACATAGATGGCTGAAATGTACCTTAAGATATGGGGAGGAAAAGTGAAAACAAATTGAGAGTTGATATGCACGACGTTTCCAGAGGTAAAAGAATATCAAGAGCTGAAGTCAGTCAAGATATGGTTTGGTACTGGAAACAAACTTTATAACAGGAATGTCAAAAATTTCCTGGAAAGGAAAAAGAGTGAATACTTGTAAACTTGTTCAGATTATATGATCAAGTCGTTTACGAAATGGAACACGTGAATGGCAACAATACAGAGGACATGTTTTACAAGTAAGTGCTATCTGTATTACAGACAAGATGAGATACAAAGTGGAAAAGATTTTAAGAGCGAAAGGGGTAAATGGCAAAAGGTCTGTACTCGTGAAATAGAAAGGATATTGTGATTAATTTAACGGTTGGGAACCAGCTGAAAACGTGTTGCTATTAAATAAACGTGTCAAAGACACCATTCCTCCGGAGAGGTTCGGTGTCCGCCTAAGCCGTCTACAGTGAGGACGATAAAAAAGATACGCAAATGCAAGTTGTAAGGAGCATGACAACTAGAAAAAATAAAATGAAAAATGTCTTGGTAGCAAAAGATTTTGAACACCCAACCCACCTCCCTTCAATATACAAACAACCCCTCTCCAAAAGAAAACATAAGGTCATTAGAAGATAGAGTTCAAACATGCACGACATGCTGATTTGTTCAAATTATTAAACCAGAGGAAACGAATGAACTACACCCACAAGCATGACATGTAATAACCAAAGAGTACACATAAAAACCGATATAAGGCAGCTTGCACTATGATTACAGTAGAAGTAGTGGAAAAAGATAACACCAAACAAATGTTTACTACATTTAAAAAATCTGTAAAGCAGATATAACGTAAGGGACTACAAGGTAATTTTCAAAATCTTGAACAAGATAAATGGTAATGAGAATGACATTGATGTAGATGTAATCATGACGACTTTTAAACTTCATTAAAATTAATTCGAAGTAGTAATGGCAATTACAAATTACAATTTTAACATATCCTCAACCACAGGAATTTACACCACAAAAATTAATCAAACAAATTGGGAGAGCGTTTGTACCACTCAAGTAAAATTAAGTACACCTTAAACGGTTGAAATTTGTACAAGACTTGAAGATGCAATTGTCCCTGCACAACACACAATCTTTGCACTCCTATAGCACGTCTTTCGGAACTTTTTAAAACTAATAAATGGTAGTGTTATTAGGCCGTATATGCCTCTTTTGGGTCCTGATAATGGTCACAGCCTCTATCCCCAATGATTTGTGCCCATTTTGGCAAGCAAACCACATACTACGTGCAATCCGTGGATCATTCATACACGAAAGTGAAGATTGTTTGACTGGACTATTATTATCTGCAAATCCACTACGTGGTTCCTTATATCTGTGCTGGGAGTTGTCGGTGATTTTCCATTTCCGCCAGCACAATCTTGAACTCAGCCATCCTAATTTTTTTATCATCTATAGCCACTGAATACAGTTTACCGATCGGGTTGAGACTACTTTGTGCCGTTGCAAGCAGTTCTGAATGAATGCATATTAATGAATGTAATCATATCGAAATTAATTTGCGAGCACCACCAGAGATATCGGTTACTATCGATATAGCCTCGACAATAATTCTGATTGGTGCACCTATGATGGTTGCTGCGGTTGCGACTCCAGCCACAACAAGACCAACAGTTTTTGCCGCGTCAAGCCCACAAATAGCATCTGCAACCAAACATGCGCGTTTGTATTTCATGAGCAGCGCGGTTCTCTTGGCGATTTCATCTCGCACTTGTTGCTCCGCTTCCATTATTTTTTTCACGTCGGTAACATTTAGTGCCCATCATAGTTCTTCTGTTAATAATATAATTGCGTAGCAAAATTGCATGACTGGCAGACCCTGTTCGGACTCGTCACGCGCAGACGCAAGACGCACACGCACTTCTAGCCAATTACCGGTACCATTATTGGGTCCAACTGTCATACAATTATAGAAAATACCAGCCTCTAGAATATTGAAATTTCCTGCGATTGTGCGTTCTTATGCTCAGCACCCTTTTTTTTAAAAAAAACCCACAGCAATTACGCCTGTAGCTTTGGCATCTAAAGATCGTCTTTGCCCAATAACTGTTACCTGAACAAGTGCATCCTTGTCGAATAACAGTCGAGATCTTTTTGTCTCAACTGAGTCAATATTGGTGTAAAATATTTATTGAGAACGTAACCGGGGTGGATACCACGTCAATGATATAGAACCAGTCCCTGAGTGTTTTTGCATCTGGGGATATAGTCAACTTTTGGGCGTTTGCCTGTGCTATGATTCCAAGTTGACCTCGAGCCGGTTGTGGTACATCAGGGTGGTTCCAAAGGCCAATTTCTATTTGATCATAAAAAAACTGTGTATTAGTTCATACAAGGGTTTGGTAACACCACTTTGAAGCAGATATTCATCGACAAGTAGAACGAAAATGTTATCATTGCTAGCAACTGCTCCCAACTGATCCAACACCATGTCGGTAAATTCTGCAACCACATTACCACGGTCAGAATCCATCACGTATATACAACGATAAAATCTGACGTTGAACAAAAACGCCAAAGACGATTAATTACACGTTAGGATAAACATTGAGTCCTTCGGCTTGAATTTTATATCCAGCAACTAATGATTTTGCTATTGTATAACTGAAAAAGTCTTCAACAATACCAAGTTTGTCGATACTTGATATTGGTGACAAAAAAAGCAAAGATACCTCTGATCATTTATCAACATTACCATTCTACCTTACACACTTTTACTTCCAGTTATCATAAACAAGTATGAACCGGACTCGCGCACCTTTCAGAGGTAACGTATAGGTCTATCAAAGCCATTTCCATAAAGAGAACTGAGAATAAGTCTGCCATTTGCCAAGGTTAAGACATTTGTTTGTTGTATCCTTCTTTGATTAATATTCTCGCGATTACGCTCCATGAAGTTACTGCACGTGATGGTGGAGGCACGCTGGCGATTTGTTCATCCAAGTATGGTTTTGTTGTAATATTAGCATCATCAACATACTTTTTTATAAACGATACCGACAGGTTGCAGTCTCTGATTACCTCGTTTTTTTCAGTAACCTCAGCCAGGTTCTTTGCGACAGCACATTTTAACTTGACAATAATATCTTGAACTTCAACATTAAACGCTTGCAGTTTTCCAGTTTGATCTTCACTAGTTCACCTGAGTCAAAACCAGCAACAACACGGCTAGTAAACTCAGTCTAATCCGCCTTGATGGCAAACCTGCGAAGATCTACATCAGCACCGTGTCATCGGGCTGGGTAACGTCAGTAAATGTTATTAAACATTGTGTACTATTAAAAGCACTTTAATATGAAATCAATAAGTGCTTGCGGTGTGCATGCAACGCTTAAACAACAAGATGACCGCAAATAGGCCATCAATGTTTTTACTGGTACAGTTGAATAAAACAGTGGTTGTCACGCATGTCCACGGTGACTGGTAAAATAATTAACAACTTCAAATGGTGGTTCAAGTCCTTATGAGTTAAATACAAACGATGCCGAGGAGCCACGCCGTATGCGACCCAACTAGTGTCAGTTCCTGTTGTCAAATCCGGTTGACAATACCGGTTTCACGCCTGCGTGGCACCATCGAAGCAAGTTCACTTCGCATCAAGCCAACAAGAAAATGCTTGACTGACTTTGTTATCGTGATTTGGATGCAACAAAAACAATCTTGTAATGTGCGTCCGAGTGCCATCACGAGTAAGGCAAGATTGGTCAATGGATGGATGGCCTTCTGATTGCTGAACAGGGTAATCGAAGACCTCTTCCCGATAATATTCGGAGACTTTTCCTGGTAATCGAAGGCCCTTTCTTTTTTAATAGAGCTACCCACTATGGCTCCGCCTTACACCATTTTCGGCTTCATTTCTGATATTGTAAGAGAACCTCTAACGCCTCAGCTTTTGCAACCGCTGGAGCCGTTGCTCCTAGCAACGCTGGAATAGCTTCAAGGAATGGAAATATTTCATCGGTATTTTGCATTTGCAAAACCACGGACTTGGATAATTTTAACATCATTGAATTATTGTTTTGCTTGGCCACATTAAGCTGAGCAAGTTGTGTTTGAGTCAACCATGTTTGGACATTTCCGGTTAATTTTGCTGTAGAAAGTTTCAGTGTGACCCAAAATTATTTTTTTATTCTTTTATTTTATTTTTCCAAGCCGATTTTCACTAACGCCGACCTTTACTTCGCGATAAGACGTTATTGTTTAACAGTACCGCTACTACATAATTGTGTTTGGTCAAATTTTCATCCAGATTCATCGACGATCAAGCAATGACACAAGGACAACCTCGTTCCAGACAGCGACAAAGCGTCCGCCGCTAACGGATATTCGGCGTGTACGTATAAATGTTCTGGATATTCTAATCTAGCTCAACTTCAAGGAAGTATCCGTTGTCAATGTTTGTATTGTAATAGCGCATTGCCCCGCCATTGAGGTTATTGATATTTAGATACATGATGTAACTGTTAGGGGCAGTACGGTTATACCCGTCTATGTTTGGATTCCTTACGTGAGCGTATCTGGGACTCACCATTGAGCAACAACACATCAGTGTGCAGATACAGATCGTGATAGTCACCAATATGTTTAGATTCGAATGCGGATCAAACCTTATTTGCGTCTGCGTAATGTTTTTATGAAATACCTTTACGTGAGAGTGATGAACAAAAAGCTGTGTTTCAGCAAATTTGTCCCAGTCACTCATGTACTCGTACAGATACACACCTTTTCTCGCTAACAAATCCATGTTGGCTGGACAATACATAAAGAAATAGCGGATTTCTCTGCCTCTAAATTGCTCATTAACGTGTCCAAGGGCGAATTCTGAAACTATAACAGAACTGTAGTTGACATAGCCTAAACATCATGTATTATTCCATGTTCTTGGGGATTACTCTTATTGGTGCGTATGATGCTGTGGCTACTGCTTGCATTATTAAGTGGCTATCATACCTACGCAAGTTATGAAGCATTACAGGGATTTTTGTGTTGTTTCTGTAAATATTCAACTGTAGATTACATGCGCTATGTGCGGCTCCTCTGAACGCGCCAGTGATGTGACCTTGATCACGAACTTTTTTAACTGGTCGAAGTGCAAGTTTCACAGATTCAGCAATGAGTGGCTGCGGAAAATCACGAATTTTGGGAATAGAATTGTTGTCGAATTGATTTCGCTGTAACTTCAATCGATTTAATAGGATACACATCAACCGTGTCTGTGGCGCTAGCTCCCTGGGCAAGATATTGGATTGGTGGTTCAGTTTGCTTGTCGCATCTGACTACAGTATAACAAAACTCACATGGACCTTGATCAGCAACCTGTGTTATATGGTTGTCGTTGGACGCGTTCGCGTCTTCCACTGAAACGCTGAGACATTCAAAATCCGCGTAGATGGTATAAAAGACTTTTAACTTCCTTGCGCTGCAGTAAATTTGAAAATGTTTTTACCTGGTTCTGCCATTACTTGTGCTGTGCGGTTTTTCAATAATTCCTTCACAGTAAAAGTCATATTCAGTGAGTAGAAGTTGGGTCTTAAAGACATGCATACAAAGACTGCATGGAAAGTTCTTATGTGCGTGCTTTCTGTGTCGGTTAAGTAACCCGGTGGCCTAAGTGGTTAGACTCTGAACGAATCATATCAGTCAGCAGCAACAAACCAATATTGATTCGTCCATGTTGTCCATGTGTTCTCGGTTAAGTGTTCGAAATTTCGTTTTAGTGTGGCCTTTGTAACCTGCATTTTGAATCCTATATCACCAAAACTGAGTTCACCCAGGTATTGCCTGTATTTTCGAGGTAGATCTTACTAATCACTAGCTGGATATAATGCTGATAAAATAGCCCATTCAAAATATATGTTTTCAACGTTTTCTAATATTTATAATTAACTTTGGCTAAACCCACTTTCGTATTCGTATATCTACGAAAGGGTTTATATGGACAGATATGTACCTCGTCATGGGTACATTTTTCGAGGGTCCATCACGATCCTGCATTGGTGTATTTCTCCAAGGTCTCGAGAATCCTTTCAATACCTCTGTCAGTTTGGTCATTGATGGCGCTGATGTCGCTGCCGTTTAGGATTGTGCGAGCACTGCTGTGAATCCACGGTGTAGTAGTTTTCAATTCACCCTTGTCAAGTGGCATAGTTAAATGCGCATTAAGGATAATACCTGCTTTAAGTCCAGAGTGGTCAAAGTGTGTTAACACCGATGTGATTCAAGGAATCATATTTGTTAAGTTGTCGAACGTCTTTTTCCTGGTTTGTTTTTGGTTGGGGTAATTGCAACGCGGTTTTCTAATTCACCACTACGCGTACGAAATTTATATTCAGGTACTTGAAATTAAGGAACATACTCCGCAGCTTCAGCAGTAATAGCAGATGCAATGCGTTTTTGTTGATCCATATGACGGTTTTACTCATGCACAATACGACTACGGCTTGGTTTAAACGCGTCTAATAATGCAAGTATGTCATTTTTTTCTTACACCTCTTGGTATTCATTAATTACGCTCACTTGCAAATTGTTAGAGTTGTTGTGCCGTTGCTGTTGTTGTTGCATTGACAACTGGTGGATGATTAGTGACCAGTGGTGGAACAAGTTGATCCAGTGCAACTAAGGATCTCAATAATTCAATTATGTCATCTTTTTGCATACCGCTTGGTATTCGTTCTCCATTCTGTTGTGCGATTGTTTTAGCTGAAGCACTGTTGGCATGGTTATATAAGGGGAAGCCCTCTCTAATTAAGAATTCCGTCAGAATCAGGAGCTGCAATCACTTCAATCTTAGCTATTATTTCATTTATTTCTGTATCAGTTTTTGGTGTTTATGCCATTCTTTTGACGTCACGCGTGTTAATATTTGCAAACATGACCGGCAAAGTTGATATCGTGATTTGACTCAGATGCACATTTAAGATACGGTCAAATACCGGGTGCAGTACGTAACATCAGCAAATGTGTTGTACAATATTCATAGTGGCATATTCTACCGCAGAGTTCATATTTTCGAAGGCACGCACCTTTGCATTTGTTACGTCCCAATGTCGCTGAAGTTTTGTTTTATATATGGAGACATATATTTAATCAAAATATCCACATCACTGGATTGACAACCTTCTCCCATTTTTTGAGTATGTATGCACTCGCCGCTGTTTTATCTCCTCCTCCGCATCAGTTGGTACACTGCTATTGAGGTTAAGCGAATAAAGGAATTTACACACACTTAATTACGCGACTTTACGGTAACTCGAAATTATACTGATTATAAATAATCTCAAATAAAAAGACTTGTTTGGGTTTGAATCGACACAAAAGTTCGCAAATGTAGATGTAAGTTCCTGTGCAAACTAGGATAAAATAAATTCCAATTGAGTGTCTGCCCAAGATAACTCAAATGACCCATAACTTGAGTATTATGCCAACTCGAGTACGCCTAGACCTTTTACGTTTGTATGTAATAACATCAACTGTATTGGAACGTTCATAAATTTATAACTAGTTCATGTTACATCTGAGAACTTATATAGCCTGGGAGTATTGATCGATACAACACTGCTGTATAGGAAATGGTGCCGTATACAGCCACAAGAACGTGAATGCGTTTGGCCATTTTCGAGGATTAATAATGCATGTGGCTTGCGTGCCAAAATGGGCACTGGTCATGAGGGACAGAGGCTGTGACGATTATCAGGACCCAAAAAGGTAAAAAGTGACAAAAAGGGTATAATGACAATAGTAAATGAAATCAAATTATTCTAATAAACGGTAAAATTTTAGAAATCCTGAAGAAAAATTGATAAAGCATATGTAAAATGCAAAACTATCTGATATATGAAAACTACACACGGCCAATGAAACTGAAGTAAGAGAGAAAAAAACAGAAGGAAAATAAAGGGAGATGTAAACAATTTATATTTGAATGTGGAGTAAACAATAAAAGAGTCTCAATGTAAAAAACCCCAACAATTTCATATTAATATCTTGACTAAACTAATGGATTTCAGTTATAAAAATATTGCACAGTATGACTATATTTTGGCAGAACCAGATAAATTCGGCATTGGGGCCCCGAGTGGCCGAGTGGTCTAAAGCGCTGACCGTTACGGATCACTGCCATCTCACCTCTGTCTGCGTGAGTTCGAGTCCAGGCTCGGCTAACGTGGGTACGTGAGAAAGCCTGCCAGTAGCTTCTCGTGGGTCGGTGGTTCTTCCCGGATTTTCCAGGGTTCTTCCTCCACCATTAATACTGGCCGCCATGTATAGCCTATCTTGTGCTGAAAAATGGCGTTAAACCCTATAACAACAACAACAACAACAACAATAAATTCGGCATTGTGGATGGCAGAAGCTGGTTATGTCATTTCGTTCTGACATGTAATATTTTCCCCCGAGTTAGTAAACTCAGTATGAAAATTTAATGTTTATTTCTGGATAAAAATTTGCTGTCTGAGTGTGAAATACATTTTACCAATCTGAAATTCCACCACATTATGACTGGCGATATCTGGTAGGAAACAGCTATGATTGGACAGAAGAACTTGAGACTGGACAATTTTTTGATGAGCCTACAGTTGATGTTGTGTTAGCTGCTGACAACAGCAAAGAGTTGCTGACAAGGTACTGTTGAATGACACAGAATATTGATAGATGATGATTAGACTTAACTTCAAGTGCTTTGATCCGAGCTGACGGATCAAATGAGTTCTTTCCCCTGACTTGGAACAAACACCTATATTATTTTGTAACCGGTGGTTCTTTCCGGGGATTTCCCGGTTTCTTCCTCCACCGTTAATACTGGCCGCCATGTATAGCCTATCGTGTGCTGAGAAATGGCGTTAAGCCCCACAACAACAACAACATTTGCATTTATTAAATATCTTCTTTTTTTCATATATTCTAAAAACATATTAATGTATACTTTAAAATAATTGAATTAGGCATTTGGTGTTTTATGAAATGTACTGTACGGGCCTCAACATGTACATGTATTTAGCCGTGGCTAAGCCTATATAAACTGCATTTCCATCATTGGTTTGTCTGCATTTAAAATGTAGAATTATTCTTTAGCTTTGAATTTTACAAAACATGGTGTATGGGAAATATGAACGGGCCTAATCTAGCGTCAGGCAAGTGAATTATTTGCCTTGTTTCTGAAATGGAACAGAGGTTTTGTACCAGTAAGTGGCCACTTGGCTGGCACTCTACGTACTGAGTATACACTCTACGTCCAAGCTAATTTCAGGGCAAACATTTTTTTTTTTACAGGCTAACAATAATTAAATACATTATACAGAAAGTTCATTCATTTACAGTTCATATAAACTCTCTGGAGATTGTGGAGGTTGTGTCGAGGCGCTCAACCAAGTCAGCCGGTTCTTTTTCATCTCCTGCTAAACCATCAATATCATCTGCGAAGCGAAGGTTGGTGATTGTTCTTCCTCCAATGCTGACAGTTCCATTGTGGTCATGCAAGGCATACTCCATGATCCTTTCAAGGAAAATGTTGAAGAGTGTAGGTGACAGTATACATCCCTGTATGACTCCAACTGTTGTTCGAAACCAATCTCCTCTGCTGCCATTGACGAGGACAGCATTGGTGGCTTTGTCATAGAGGTGCTCAACAACCTGCACCAAGTTTGAGCTGACATTGTACCTCCTTATAGTTGCCCATAAGGCTGCATGCCATACCCTATCAAGGGCCTTTTCGAAATCTATAAAGACGAGTATTGTAGTGGGATAGAATAGCGTCAATGAGACTTCTATGTTAAACTAGGGGGGTTGTACCCTGGCGACAATGGGAATTTAACATGGGAATTTTAACATGGGTGGGACTGTATAGCGTCAAGATTTATAGCGTCAAAAGCACACCCTGGGACGATATAGCGTCAATGGGAATTAGCATTACAGACCTCCTGGGCACGTTTACGGACACGATTTATAGCCTCAAAAGCACACCCTGGGACTGTATAGCGTCAATGGGAATTTTGTATAGCGACTAGCACACCCTGGGATAGTATAGCCTCAATGGGAATTTTGTATAGCGACAAGAGGAATGGAACAGGTAGGGTGACGTCACGGTACTGGACAGTTGCAACAATGTAGCAAGGACCGTGACGTCATGCCACCTGTGTCATTTCTATATACAAACACGAATCATTCGCTTTCGTTTGTGTATAGCAAGTACCGTGACGTCATGCTACTTGTGTCATTTCTATATACAAACACGAATCATTCGCGTTCGTGTTTGTGTATAGCTGGTACCGTGATGTCATGCCATCTGTGTCATTTCTATACAAAGTTTGAATCATTCGCGTTCGTGTCAGTGAATAGTATAGTTTAGTATGTTTTATATATTCTCTTTTTTTCCATAGATTGATGAACATCAATCTATCATACACAAATTATAAAATCGACTAACAAAATTTTTTAGGTAAGAGAATAATGTTTTGGGGAGTTAAATATAAATTATACAATCGAATAAAAAATTTTTAGGCAAGAAAGAATAAATATCTTTTCGAGACAGTGGAGTGGCCCTTAAAAGAGCCTTTGGTTTTTTGCTTCTACTGTCTCTAGTTCTTCCACCAGCTTCTTAATTTTCCAATGATTCCTTTCTTCTTTTTCTTTTATTCTTCTGGTATCCAGTCTGGATGTCCCATAGCTCTACATTTTTGCTGTATTTTCATCCAGTTCCTATTCAGTCTGTCAAAGTCCTCTTTCTTTTTTTGGTTTTCCTTCTCCTTTCTCTCTTTTGTCCATATCTCTTTGATTTTCTTCACCTCTTCTCCCATTACCTTTTTCATAATCTCTTCTCCTTTCTTTAATCCGTCTAAGCCTTTTTTGACAGAAGGCCACTCGGTTAAATGGAATATGTCTTCCAAATAACATCTGACTTCTATAACAATATCAATCACTTGTTTCACTCTTACATATTTAAGCTGTATAAAACCTCTCAACTTCTCCACTTCCTCCACTATCATCCCTTGTAAGTCAAAACTGGCTACTTTCAGTCTGGTCACCAAGTCTTGGCTGCCTGGGAACCTCCACTCCTTTTCAAGCCTATCCAGTATGTATGATCCATCTATCATCCAATACCAACTGTCTTTTAATTGGTTAAATACTTTCATCTTGATAGGTGTTGACTAGTCAACGTGGGTAGCCAGACTCACTAGCGTTCCGCGTTATATACGTCAAGCACGGACGTGAACGAAAACATCCCTTACACTCACTTCACATATTATATACTAGCCACACCAACGAATGAGAAAGCATAAAACACACACCTGTTTACTATCCACACCAACGGACGAGAATGCATAAAACACACACCTATTTACTATCCACACCAACGAATGAGAAGCATAAAACACACACCTATTTACTATCCACACCAACGAATGAGAATGCATAAAACATACACGCACACCTATTTACTATCCACACCAACGAATGAGAATGCATAAAACACACACCTATTTACTATCCTCACCAAATGAGAATGCATAAAACATACACCTATGTAATATCCACACCAACGAACGTGAATGCATAAAACCCTACTAGGTTTTAGTGTCGGAACGCTATGATAGCTCATATCATGATGAGGGATAGAGAGAAGTCAAAGAGCATTTGTAATGATAAAAGTTTTTGAAAACAAACAACACACATTTTTTCAAAACACAACATTTTTTATTCAACCAACAATTGACCACTAACAAGTAACAATAACATCAAACAAATCATTTTTGACAAGGTTGACAACGTTGTGAAATCATATGAGATTTCCACTGATGGAAGTCATGAGGCCATTGATGTACACTACGTTTCCCAGCTAAAGTCAAAAGATAGCCATAATGGTCACAAAATCATCGATCTACTTTCTCATCGTTTCTAGAAGAGTGACGATCAAAATAAGTCACTCATTTTTTTAAAGGATATCCAAGACTGCGTTGATGAAGAAAATACACACAATATTGTCCACACACCATGGAATCTATGCCTTGTAATTTCACATTATTGAATCGTGTCGTCTGGGCATTTCTTCTCATAAGGTCAATGATGTCGTCTTCCAAAGGGGGTAAGCCATACGAATCAAAATATTCCACGCAATCCTCTTGAGGGAAGTAGATGGCAACCCAGTGAGTTCCTGGGAGATGACTGTCGTCCGTGTTGATAACATAAGCTTGATGGTCTTGAGGTTTGCGATGAGGTAGTTCATCGACAGGATTCCAAGAAGCAGTATACGAACTATTGTTCAAAAGATAATAAAGTTCCCAGGTATCCATTTTTTGTTGTGCTGTTTTTTTTTACAGGTAATGATAAGTCATCAATTCAATTCTGACTTTATGTTTGAAACGCTCTGTCAACTAGCCGTTTCTTCGCCTTGTCTCCGCACTCTGGGCTAAGAGAGATTCGATGCGATAGATCTCTAGAGTACTCAATGGAGGGCAGAAATGATCACGCAATCCTTTATACCACTCATGCAACACTGATTCTTCCGAGATGAGACTCCAAGCGTCGTCCAGATACTCGTCCAATTTTTC